>CABHPH010045531.1:0-30979 GCA_902168325.1 Peromyscus nudipes | reverse complement strand
CTACAGATGGAACATCCAGGGACGGGAACTGTTCAGGACTCTCACTACAGATGGAACATCCAGGGATGGGAACTGTTCAGGACTCTCACTACGGATGGAACATCCAGGGACGGGAACTGTTCTTAATGAACTTGTGGGTGAGCAAGGAAGGGCTGGGAAGGCCCAGGACTCACTCTAGGACTCTACCCAGGCTACATTAAGTTGATAAAGATAGTGCCTTCGGCAGCTGAGATGGCCCTTCAGGTAAAGGCCCTTGCTGAGGACGCGAGTGTGATCTCTGGGACCTACATGGAAGGAGAGTGCCTCATTCCCTAAGTTTTCCTCTGACCTCCACACAAGTGCTGTTCATGGTGCATCAACCCACACATGAATAAATATAATGAGAAAATTTCATTTTGTTTTTGTTTTTCAGGGTTTTTGAGACAGGGTTTCACTGTGTAGCTTTGACTGTCCTGGAACTCATGCTGTAGACCAGGCTGGTCTTGAACTCATAGATCTGCCTGCCTCTGCTTCCCGAGTGCTGGGATTGAGGCATGTGACACCACCGCCAGGTGAAAGAAAATTGTAAATATTTTCTTTCAATAATAAATTAACCTTAGCTTACTACCCCCCTCTTTTTTTTTTTAAATTATAGACTCTCAATGAGTAGCCCGGGCTGGACTGGAACTCACTATTGAGACCAGGCTGACCTAAAGGTGTGCATCACCATGCCCGGCCTTTTTACGCCTTCATAACGCTTGGATTACAACACAAATGCATGATATAGCTGTACAAAAATATTTTATATCCTGTTCTATTGTATTTATTTGTATTATATATTACTATATAAATATTTATTTCCTTTTGATGTTGTTATTCTTTAAACTTTTTGTTTAAGACTAAGACATAATTACGTATTAGCCAGGGCCCACCTGGGGTCAAGTTCATCTCCATCTTTGCCTCACTTACGTTTGTCCCTGGGAAGGTCCTGGGGCAGTCGGGCAGCGTGCATCTCCTGTGGTCACAGCACCCTCTTCTGGAGGCCCTGAGGATTAACTGGGGTTTATTTATTTTAATTAGCTTTTTGCCTTGTTTTGCTTTGTTTTATTTTGTTGTTTTTTGTTTGTTTGTTTGTTTGTTTGTTTAGAGACAGAGTCTCACTGTGTAGCCTTGGCTGGCCTGGAACTCTCTATGTAGACTAGGCTAGCCTCAAACTCACAGAGGTCCACCTGCCTCTGCCTCTGCCTCTGGAGTGACTGAGGCTCTTCTTAAGGAGAGCAGCTGTTTTCAGAAATGCGCTCATGATCATTTTTTCCCATTTCTCTTTCTCATCATAAATTTGGCTGTGGCCAGGTACAGTGCCCAGGCCTGTAATCCCAGGATTTGAAAGACTGAGGCAGGAGTTGGAGGCCAGTCTACTAGTGAGACCTTGGCTTGAGACTTCCTGCAGAGAATTGAACAAGCCCTTCTTCATCCCAGATGGGTCACCAAGAACAGACCAGAACCAGCCTTCCACTAAGGCCTCCTTGGCAGCCAATGAACTGGTTGTGGTTTCTTACAGGAGTAGGGCCAGCCCACGGCAGCTGCATCATCGAAAAGCCCGGGCCAGGATGTGTGGCAGGTCACAAAGGCTGCGTCCCTGGATCTCTCTGCCCAGCCTGCAGCAGCTCTGTCCGTGAGCCTCCTCCTCTTCCCAGGCTTCTTCACCATTACTGTAACCTGGGGAGGGGCCTTGTGAAGGGTTTATGAGCTGTGTTTACTGCCTGCGGCGTCTCAGGAACCTCAGAATATCTCAGTTCAGACTTCTCAAAACAAAACAAAACCAATGAACAGACAATGCACTGTGGGGGTATTGTGTTCCCCAAAATATTGTGTATGCTAATAAACTTATCTGGGGTCAGAGAACAGGACAGCCACAATATTAAACATAGAGGTTAGGCAGTGGTAGCATACGCCTTTAATCCTAGCATTCCAGAGACAGAAATCCCTCTAGATCTCTGTGAGTTCAAGGCCACATTGGAAACGGCCAGGCACGGTGATACACACCTTTAATCCCAGAAAGTCAGCCTTTAATCCCAGGGAGTGGTGGTAGAAAGCAGAAAGGTATATAAGGCGTGAGGACCAGAAACTAGAGGCATTTTGCCCTAGAGAGGCATTTTGGCCTGGAGAAGCATTCAGGTTTCTAGCAGCAGTTCAGCTGAGACCCATTCTGGATGAGGGCTCGGGGCATCCAGTCTGAGGAAACAAGACCAGCTGAGGATTCAGCGAGGTGAGATAGCTGTGGCTTATTCTGTCTCTCTGACCTTCCAGTGTTCACCCCAATAACTGGCCTCGGGTTTGATTTTATTAATAAGAACTTTTAAGATTCATGCTACATCGCACCAGTCACATTTCTCCCTATTAGGGCCCAGCTTTGGTGGTGCATGCCTTTTAATCTCAGCAGAAGCAGGTCAGTCAGGGCTACATAGTGAGACCCTGTCTCAAACAAAACAAAACCCAACAAAAATAAAAAAAAAAGAAAACCCTTTTCTATTATGGAGACCCTTCTGTGTGTTAGAAAAATATTTTCAATATTTTTTAGACAAGTTGTTTGCTTGTTTTGTTTTCTTTTTTGCTTGGTTTTTTGTTTTGTTTTGCTTTTTTGTAGGCCAGGCTGCTCTCAAACTGACTGTATAGCTGAAGCTGGCTTGAATTCCTGTCTCACCTCCTCAGTGCCGGGTTGCAGATATGTGTCGCTGTGCCTGTGCCTAGTCAATGTTTTCAACTTCTGTGCATTGTTTGTAGAAATGAAACATGATGTGGTAGCTGTGGAAACAGCAAGGCAGTCCCTTTAGAAATGAAAAAGAGATAGGTTTGGAGGTGTAGCTCAATTGGTAGAATGTTTCCCTAACATGCATGAAACCCTGGGTTGGATACCCAGCACCATAGAAATCAGGCAGTGTGGTAATCAATTGTAATTCCCAATGGTGGAGATGCAGACAGGGGGACCAAAAGTTCGAGGCCATCCTTGACTATGTAGCTGGTTTGAAGCCAGCATGGGTTATCCGAGACCCTAGTTCCAGTTCGATTGATGTGTTGGTGTTATATTTGTGCTTGGCCAGTTTCTTTTCCACCGCACTTATATTCAACTAAAAAGTTTTCAGTTGCACCAAATCCTGCCATTTCTGAGCTCTGAGAGGCGAGTGAAGGAGCTTGCTGAGGTCTGCAAACTTCTGCTGAGTGCTTCTCTGATTTTCTTTTTCTTCTGTAGATTCTGATTCTCTTCAGCTCCAGCAGAATCTTATGAGACCACTGCATTTACGGCATGCATGGCCTGTCACTGATGAAAACGTTGCTCTGTGGTCCAAGAACGCACTTGCTGTTCAAGCAGTGGCGCTCTGCCACAGGCACCTGGCTGGAGAAAGGCACTGGGTAAGGCAAGTGAGGGGAGGTCTCTAAAGGTGCTTGAGATGTCTTATAAAACTGCTGTGTGGATGAAGAGATGGCTCGGAGGTTAAGAGCCCTTGCTGTCTTTGCAAAGGACCTGAGTTTGGCTCCCAACATCCACATGGCAGCTTCCAACTGTCCTTGACTCCAATTTCAGGGGATCTGGTGCCCTCTTCTGGCCCCTGAGGACACCAGACACCCACACAGTGCACATATATACATATGGGCAAAACATGCATACACATAAAATACAAATAAAATAAATCATTTAAAATTGCTTTTCAAGGCTATAACTGCTAAATCATTTTGCTATTATTACTAAAAATAATTCATCCCGCAGGCGGTGGTGGCGCACGCCTTTAATCCCAGCACTCAGGAGGCAGAGGCAGGCGGATCTCTGTGAGTTTGAGGCCAGCCTGGTATACAGAGTGAGTTCCAGGACAGCCAGGGCTACACAGAGAAACTCTGTCTAGAAAAAAAAAATCATGCCATGGGACACTGTGTAAGGGACAGGGAGTGAGCAGATAGACAGTACTCCAGTAGTCATCATACAGCAAATGGGTCACTTGGCCTCAATGGCCAGGCTTTGGTCTCCTGGACATGTGGTCGTGAGACATTGCACGCCCTGGATAGTAAGGGCCTGGTGCACATAATCGCCTGCAGTAATCAATGACTACTGACAATAGCACACCAACAATCCTCCTCATCATCATTTTTCAGGTTCTGAGCCATGCCCATCAGAGTTAGCTAGACCACCCAGGACTTAAATCCCAAAGGTAATCTTCCTACCCAGGCTTTCAGCTTCCTCATGAGTGATGCGTCTCACTTTAGCCATCCAGGGCCTCGGGCTGCAGCAGAAGTTACCATCTCAAATGTAATTGATGGTGTGTAGGCTCAGCCTGGAATCCCAACATTCTAGAGTCTAAAGAGGAAGATTTCCTAGAGTTGGAGTCCAGCCTAAGCTGCATAATTAGTTCTGGGCTAGCCTGGGCTACAATGTCAGGTGTTGTCTCAGGAAAAAAAATTAAAAGATAATCAAATGTCATCAGTCATCCAGGCAGAAGAAAGAAAGGAAAGGGCACTGGAGGGCGGGGTGGAGGTGTTCTCCCACCCATGTCTCCTTGAGGTTCTCCTGGCCACTAGGGGGCAGGAGAGAACAACCTTACTTTGGCTGGAGATCCCTCCCAAACACTTTGATAAACAGCACCAGCTCCCAGGCCAGCATTCAGCACCAGGGAGGGTAATCTGGATTCTGGGGCACACTAAAAGCCTCCCCTTTACATAACCTGAGCTTCCAAAATTCTGGTCTATGGTGAAGTTATACCCCAGAAAGCCAAGATCCTGGACTCTAGCATTGAACCACTTTCCTTCAGGGCATCAGCATCAGGGCAACAGCATCAGTACTGGTCAAGAGATCATATCAAGCACTGGGTGTGATGGCAGATGCCTTTAATTCAGTACTTGGGAGACAGATACAGGCAGATCTCTGTCCCAGCGCTGCTGCTGCTGCTGCTTCTTCTTTTTCTTTCTTTCTTTCTTTTTTTTTTAATTTATTTAATGTACATTGATGTATTGTCTGCATGTATATCTGTGTGAAGTTGTTGGATCTTACAGTTACAGACAGTTGCTAGCTGCCATGTAGGTGCTGGGAATTGAACCTGGGTCCTCTGGAAGAGCAGTCAGTTCTCTTAACCACTGAGCCATCTCTCCAGCCCCAGCCAGCACTTCTTAATGAGACCCTATATTTCTGTTTTGTTTTGGTTTGATTTTTGTTTTTTTGAGACAAGGTTTCTTTGGTAGCCTTGGCTGTCCTAGAACTCACTCTGTAGACCAGACTAACCTCAAACTCGAGTTTTGAGGCCTCCCAAGTACTGGGATTAAAGGTGTGTGCCACTACTACCTGGCCCTATATTAAAATTTTAATTTAATTTTCTAAAAAGGAGGAGAAAAGAACAGTTGAATGTGGTGCACACTTGTAATCCCAGCACTTGGGAGGGAAGGCAGGATCAGAACCCAAGGTCACTCTTGGACACAGAGCAAGTTCAAAGCCAGGATGGACTATAGACAACCCTATCTAAAGAGGCAGCAGGAATTGGTGGAGATGGCTCAGAGGACTCAAGTCTTGATCCCCAACACCCACATGAAAGCTGAGTGTGCTGTGTGGAATGTCGTTTTGTATGTTGTGAACATGTGTTGTTCTGATTGGTTGATAAATAAAGCTGCAGCGGACTTGAGCTACTGTATGGCGGGTCCACAGCGTATGGGCTTGAATGCAGCATGGCAGATTCCTGCCACTGTATACAGTGGTGTCTGCAAGCTACACAGCATGGTGCGTGGTGGATATAGCTTTTGCTAGTACAGACAAAAAAGAAGAAGAAGAAGAAGAAGAAGAAGAAGAAGAAGAAGAAGAAGAAGAAGAAGAAGAAGAAGTAGAAGAAGAAGAAGAAGAAGAAGAAGAAGAAGAAGAAGAAGTAGAAGAAGAAGAAGAAGAAGAAGAAGAAGAAGAAGAAGAAGAAGAAGAAGAAGAAGAAAAGGAAAGGAAAGGAAAGGAAAGGAAAGGAAAGGAAAGGAAAGGAAAGGAAAGGAAAGGAGAGAAAGGTTAAAGGTTTTTGGGCTACACGCTGCTAGATGGAAGCATAGACCCACTGCTTCCCAGAGTCTGTGGTGAGCATGGTTCCCAGAGATGGAGGTAAACACAGTTCCACCATGTTGGGAAGCTGAGGTGGGTGGAGCCAGCAGCCAAAGCTGCCATTTCAGTCCTAGTCATTCTGCAGTTTAAAGCAATAGATTCACAAAAAGACAGAGTAAGATTAAATAAACCTCTAATTGGTTTACATTATATGTAAAAATGCACGTAGGCTTGGAAGAGAGAGGAAAAGGAGGATAGACAGTTACATAAAGAAATAGAAAGTTTTAAAAAATAAAGTCTTGCCAGGCGGTGGTGGCGCACGCCTTTAATCCCAGCACTTGGGAGGCAGAGGCAGGTGGATCTCTGTGAGTTCAAGGCCAGCCTGGTCTCTAAAGCGAGTTCCAGGAAAGGCGCAAAGCTACACAGAGAAACCCTGTCTCGAAAAGCCAAAATAAAATAAAATAAAATAAATAAAGTCTTTAAAGAGACAGTAAAAGTAATATAAAAATAAGTCACGTAAAGATGGATATTACACAGAGAATCTGGATTGTATTGTCTTTGGGATTTTTAGCTGCAGAAAGACATTTGATTGTAAAGGCTGCTGAGTTAAATCAATATATATATTTTAGATGTATCTTGACTTTAAAATTTGGATCTAAGAATATGTTGCTTTGGAAAGGAGGCTCTGCTTTTGCTTCCACAGGAAGCAAGAGACTATGGATTTGTTCTAGGTTAAGATGGATCAGATTTGATCAAGCCAGACCTCCTGAACTTTAACAGATGGTACCTATCAACAAAGGTGTAGCCGATCTTCCCAGGACTTGACCATTATCTAAAATTTTCTCAGGATCCCCATAAGACTACCAGTGTACACAATCAGCAGGAAGTAGCCTAAAACACTACACCCACATCCCCAAAAAATGGATTATAGATATTTGTCTTTGTTAGAGATTGGTTACAAATTGCTATTGGTCATAGTCAATATCTTTCTAAAAGAAAAAAGGGGGATATGACATAGATATGATAGAATGAAAGGGTAGATTATTGAATCTGCTTTTAAAGAGCAACTTGTTTTAAATTGCTATAAATTTTAGTTTATTGATACAAATTTAAAGTTAATTTTGTTATACTGTATGTTTAAAGTCTTGTTTAAGGTATTATGTTTGTGCAGCTCATTTGAAATTTTAATAGATAATTAAGAAATACAGATTAACAATTAGTCTTTATAATAGTTAAACTTATAGTCATGTTAAGTTTTCTAGATATACATAGATATAATTCAATTAGGTAGGTAATCTTCAAACACTTCAAAGACCTGTAGAAAAATGGCATTTAAAATGTTTTAAAACTTAGACTTTTCTGGACAATGAGACATGTCTGCTCCTGGCAGCACCAATTACTTCAAGGAAGATGATGGGCACCAAAGACACTCAATATGGAGTTTATCTTCATGGCAAAAGTTAGCCATTTGGGCAAGAAACTGTTCTTGCCTGGACTACTTGACAAAATGTTGTATAAACTGAACATACAAGACCCATAGGAAGGTGACCACTGAACTTTGCAAGGTAAGATGGTCCTTCAGTTCCCTGCTTCACAGAAGAAACTGCCAGACATTCTGCAGAACACAGAGAGAAGCTGGCCTATAGGCTGAAGATGGATGCCCCAACATTGCAGAGGAACTTTGGATGACTGTCCAGGCAAGCAGCTGTCTCTGTCATTCTAGATTTTTGGAAGTTGCTTACAATGCTCTTCCTGTTTACTTAGGTAATATTGTATCTTTCTGCGATCTTTGATGTAGTTGAAGACTAAATAGTTATAATTATAATTTTCCTTGGTTATGATAAAAGATAAATTAGATAAGAAACTTTAGACTCACAAATATAGATGATAGAATATTTTCTTTAATTTTACAAAATACAAACAGACTAGATATTGTAACTGTAATTCTTGCTTGATAACTGTTCTATTATATGTAATTTTACTATGTTAAAGTTAAAACCTTCCTTTTTGATTAGAAAGAAAAGGGAAGTGCTGTGGGATGTTGTTCTGTATGCTATGAATATGTGTTGCTCTGGTTGGTTGATAAATAAAACGCTGATTGGCCAGTAGCCAGGCAGGAAATACAGGTGGGGTGAGCAGAAGAGGAAAATTCTGAAAAGAGGAAGGGCTGAGTCAGGAGTCACCAGCCAGACACAGAGGAATCAAGATGACAAGGCAGAACTGAGAAAAGGTACCAAGCCATGTGGCTAAACATAGATAAGAATTATGGGTTAATTTAAGTGTAAGAGCTAGTCAGTAGTAATCCTGAGCTAATGGCCGAGCAGTTATAATTAATGTAAGCTTCTGAGTGATTATTCTATACATGGG
Source organism: Peromyscus nudipes (assembly GCA_902168325.1). Taxonomy (NCBI): domain Eukaryota; kingdom Metazoa; phylum Chordata; class Mammalia; order Rodentia; family Cricetidae; genus Peromyscus; species Peromyscus nudipes. The sequence continues at coordinate 22,578 of CABHPH010045531.1, read as the reverse complement.
CCATGGGACTGCAGGGGCTTGGTGGGACTGGAGAAACCTCCCTATTACATGAATGTGATGGTACAAATCTGTGGGAGTGGAGAAATGAGGCTCCCTGGGGCTCCCTGAGGCCAGTCAGGCCAAACTGGTGGCTCCATTTTAATGAGAGGCCCTGTCTCAAAGAAATAAGGTGGGAAGCAATAGAGGAAGATGCCCCACATGGATCTCTGGCCCCTACATGCATTTATGAGTGCATACACACATGTGTACACACAAGTACACACCACACCAGAGATGAAAGGGAAGGAAGAAAAAAAAAAGAACAAAACTGGGCCATTTCCCCCTCAAATTTCCACATTCTAGATTTAGCTGAGTGTCCTTACAATGTCATGTGGCACGCTCCTCTGTCCCCTGTAACTATATTTAGGCGTTTGATTAAATCCCATTCTCTTTTTTCCCCAGGAATAATCTATAAATGACACCGTGAGCTTCTCTTTTGCTGCACTGGGAGGCACACTATGATCGCTGTTCTCTGTGATTCTGAGACCGACCAGTAATGCTGGGGATGCTGTCTGACCTATTCTTTATGAAGTGCCCCATTGAAAGTCTCTTGTGGCTTCTCAAATGACCACAGACTTGGCTTAGAACCACAGAAGTCAGACTCCAAATGAGCAGAGGTACCTCTCTGGGGCAGCATTGCCTCCTCTGTGGTCACCATGCCTCCTCCTCTGTGTGTGGTGGCTGCCTCTTCCTTCTCTGTCCCTCAGAAGGATACCCTGAGATTTTTCCCACTTTGCTATCCCAAGACCTTTAGCTGAAATTAAACATGTTTTGTGGGGCTAGAGAGAGAGATTGCTCAGAGAGAGTGTTTCTCAACCTGTGGGTCATGAACCTTTCATGAGGTCACATATCAGATATCCTGAATATCAGATATTTATATTACAATTCATAGCAGGAGCAAAATTACAGTTCTGAAGTAGCAATGAAATAATTTTAGGGTTAAGGGTCACCACAACCAAGGAACGGTATTAAAGGGTCACAACACTAGGAAGGTTGGGAACCACTGCCTTAGATTTTAAGAGTGATAGCTGCTCTTTCAGAGGACATGGGTTCTAGTCCAAGAACCCACAAGGTGACTCAAAACCCTATGTACCTCCAGTTGCAGGGACTCTGCCGCCCTCTTCTGGTCTTGGAAGTTACTACACATGGTGCATGAAGGCAAAGCACCCATACGTGTTAAAAATATATGTATATATATTTGTGCAAGAAATGACATCAAGTGCCAGGCGTGGTGGTGCACATCTTTAAGCCCAGCACTCAGGAGGCAGAGGCAGGTGGATCTTTGTGAGTTCGAGTTTAGGCCAGCCTGGTCTACAAAGTAAGTTCCAGGACAGCTAGGGCTGTTACCCAGAGAAACCCTGTCTCGAAAAACAAGGGGTCAGGGTGGGGTGGAGAAAAGAAAAGAAAGAAATGACCACCAAAAAGACCTCTCCTCTAAGTCAATCACAGGTTCCAGGAATTAGGAAAGGCCACCATGAAAGCCAACACCCATGCTTTCCCTGTGACAACGCAGCTTGTGGGGATCTCCTGACGCCTCACTCACAACACACCTCCCTCCCCGAAGTGTTGCTGTCCTGAATACAAGCATTCAGATCAGTGCTTGTCCTCTGCCCGTGTCCTGGGTAGGGCCCCGCTGAAGCAGGTCTTGAGTTGGCAACAAGTGAGTAGCCCACTGGGGAAGAGAAGCAAAGAAAGCCAACTGGAGCGTGCCGCAGAGCAGAAAGGCATGGGGTTCGCTGAAGAACTCACGGAGACTGGATAATTCCACTGAAAATCCTTTTTCCACAGCAAAGGAAGTCAGCTATGACCTGGCAGCCCCCCTGTGGATGGCAGCCACCTTCCTGGAGTGTTAATCTAGCATTTCTGCCTTGCCCTTGACCCAGACAAGTACCCAGACCAGAGCAAAGCCTCCCAGATGGCATCAAGAGACTTCTCATGAGAGTAAGTGCTGAAGGACATGGGTCATAGCCCTGCTGGATCCTTCGTGCCTCATGCTGACTCCATCTGTCTTGTCCCTGATGCTTCAAGGTGGTGGCCCGATGCAATTTCTTATTTATTTATTCATTTTTGAGACAGAGTCTCTCTACGCAGCCCAGGCTGGTCTGGGACTGTCTGTGCAAACCAGGCTCACCCCAAACTCATAGGGATCCATCTGGATGGGTTACACAGGGAGGAATTCCTGCCTCAAAAGGAAAAAACAGGAAAGGAATGAAAGGAGAAAGGTCTGGAGAGATGGAAGGGAGGGAGGGTTGGTGTGGGGAGGTGACTTGGTCAGTAAAGTGGTCACACACAAGCATGGGGACGTGAGTTTGGATCTTCAGCACCTATATAAAAGCCAGGTGTAGCTGTGAGCTTCTGGGATCCTGTCAACAAGGAGATGACAGGAAAAGTCCTTGGGGCTCACGGGCAGCCAGCCTAGCTCTGGGTTAAGTGACAAAGCCTAAGTCACTCTCTTTTGTTTGTTTGTTTTGTTTTGTTTCTGAGACAGGCTCTCTCCATTATGTAGCTCTGGCTGCCCTGGAACTCCCAGGCTGGCCTCCAATTCACAGAGACATACTTGCCTCTGCCCACCCCTGCCCCCAAGTGCTGGAATTAAAGGCATGTGCCACCCTGACTGGCCCAACAAAGCCTATCTGAAAAATAAGGTGGAGGGAAGTAGAGGAAGACACTCAACCCTGACCTCTCACTTCCATGCATGCACACATAGGCACCCATATACATGCATGCATGCATGCACACTGCTGCACATGACTGTCCTCTGAGCCAAACAACATCTTCAGGAGTTCAGCTGTGCCTACTTGCAAAAGATCATCCCAGCTGGGCCTGTTGACTATTTACATCCCCATGTAAGGGGGAGAGTGTCGAGGGTCAGGAGACCCTCACCTGACTACCAGCCACTCCACACCACCCATTGTATGCCATTTTGTCTTAACTGTGTTGTAGGTGGCCTGGGAAGGGGCCAGAGGGGATGAGGCTTGTCTCCGATCCCTGCAGCTACAGGAAAGCCACCACCCTGGCTGATTATTGACTTTCTAGCCTGCCCTTTGGTAGGGAGGAAGCACCCACACTCCCATAAGTTGCTCCTCACTTGTGCTCTATAAGTAAACCCAATGAATTCATTGGCTCCCCAAGAATGAACTTCGGTAGAATTGAACCTCAGGTTGTCATTGGGACCTTATGAAGAGGGCTAGGCATTGTATATGTCTCCCCTGGGAAAGAATTCTAGCAACACACACATGAACATGTACACACATGAAAGAGGGGGCAAAAGGGGGGAGGGAGAGAGGGAGCGAGGGAGGAAGAAAGAAAAAGACTACAGGTGTGCTGGGTTGGCAGCTCCGGGTGCTTGAAGAACCAGTGGCCCTGTGGGCATCTCCTCCACTGTAAAGTTAATTCCCTTGCTCAGAGGCCACGATCTAATGGAGCTGGCAGGGGCACATCATTTCCTCTGTGCCCTGGACCCACTGGTGCTGGCCAAGGTGCTTGGTCAGGACAGGCAAATGTGGCTCAAGATATACACTGGTGAGTGCACACTGTTCCCTTCCGGGTCAAGAAACCCATATTAATCAGCGTGCCCCAAAGTAGCTGGTGGGTCTCAAGGACTGGCATTCTGAGGAGGGACAAGCTTCCAACATGGAGCACAGAAGCAGCCTGTGGGGGCACAGTACCGCTGAGGAGTTCCATCAGGGTCTCCAGAACCAGAACCGCCACCATTGGTGACTGTTTATGGGTACAAACTGCATGCCCTGATATGGGCACAAAGGTTGGCCGTTTCTTCCCTCCTACTTAGTGAGTGTTCTGAAATGGACGGATGTGACTGTCACATAAGAATGTGACATCCTGTCCACAGTCAAGTGTAGGGCTATGTAGCATGAATCTTAAAAGATTTTATTAATAAAAACAAACCCGGACCCAGGTATTGGGGAGAACGCTGAAAGATCAGAGAAGCAGAACAAGCCACATCCAACCTCACCTTGCTAATTCCTCAGCTGATCTTGTTTTTTCAAACTGGAAGCCTCTGAGTCCTCATCCAAATGGATCTCAGCTGAACTGCTGCTAAAAGCTAAAAGCTTAAAAAGGTTCTAGTTCCTGGTTTTCATGCCTTATATACCTTTCTGCTTCCTGCCATCACTTCCTGAGATTAAAGGTGGGCGCCACCGTGCCTGGCTGTTTCCAGTGTGGCCTTGAACTCACAGAGATCCAGATGGAGAGAGAACAAGAGAGAGAGAGAGACCAGGGGCCGGCCAGCCAGACAGCCACAGAGAAAGCAGGAAAGTAGGACACACAGAATGAAAGGTTGAAAAATAAATAAATAAACCCAAGGCAAAACACAGGTGAAGAGAAACAGTTAAGTTATAAGAGCTGGTGGGACAAACACAAGGCTGAGTAATGAGTCTTCCCCATGTCATGATTTGGGGACTGGCAGTCCAAGAAAGCTTGCTACATTCCAACATCAAGACCACTCGACAAGGTGTTGGCACCATCTCACATGTGGAGAAACAGAGGCTCAGGGAGAAGGTGCATGCCCCAGCATCACTAGGGAGTGGCGGAGTGGCGCAGCAGGGAAGGTGTCTCTGGTGGTTGCATCTGAGCCTGCCCCTGGTGGCTAGATGCTCGGCTGCAGATCCAACCCAGAGCTCCAGCTCCCCCACAGCTGCAACATCTCTCAGAGCCATTCCCTGGCGTTTCTAAGCTGGTCCTGTACTTCCTGACCCCCTTCTGAGGCTATCAAAGCCCCCATTCTCTGAGCACAGCTGTGCCAGTACTCAGCCCCTCCCAGCCAAGAAGCCAGGTGTCTGGGCCCTGAGGGGGCTGCCTGAATGCAGGAGAGGGGGCCGAGTCTCTACAGCCCTCCCAGTAGAAGGCACTTCAGATGGGCACCCAATAAGAGCCAGCACTGAAGAGGGTGCTTGGAAGGCAGGAGCTTTTGGGACAGCTTGGGTTCGCACCTCAGGCCACAGCTTTGGCCTCTATGGGGGCTGTTGGAGTGTGGAAGTGAAAGGAGATCACAGGTTCTTCAAGAGAGCCTGGAAAATCTCCAGGGCAGGTTGGGAGACGGCCAGCTGCACCATGTGGGGACAAGGGAGGCCTGGCCTCCTCCTAGCACGCCTCTCCTCCTTCCTCTTTGCCTGAGTCCTTGGTACAGTAAGCAGTCCAGGGCCAGCAGCTTCTGGTTCAACCAGCCAACCCCTGTGACGGTGCACTTAACCATTTCTCATCCAGAAGACCCCTGAGGCTATGTGAACCATCGTACCCTGTTGCTAGGACACCAGTTTGTGCAGGACCGCTGGCTCTGCTGGCTTCCAGTGCCAGGATCCATGTCTAAGATCTAAAGGGCCTGCACAGAGCAGGCATGGGTCCAGTTGCCCCTTGGATGGAGGATGGAAATGGATAGCGTCCTTTGGCTATGAGTCAAGATGCCAGACTTCAAAATTGGAGGGAAGGTACTTATGGGCAGTGGTTAGAGTCAAGTCTGGATAGACCTCAGTGTAAATATCCCCAGCTGGCAACAAAGGAGGCCTTCAGAATGCCTGCTTTCTGGAAAGGGCTCCCTCACAAAGGCCCAGCCCACAGTGGGCTTCTGAGCCCCTAGTCAGAATGGTTGGGATAGACCTTCGTAAGGGTGTGGGTGATGTAGAAAAGATTCCACATGTGTGCTGGAGCTCTGCGGGGTGTGGGTGGGCTTGCAGCCCAGAAGCAGAAGAGCGAGGTTCAGAGGCCAGGGTGTTCCTAACAATTGGTTCTCTGCTCTTCTGGTTTCCCCAGGCCCTAGGAATCTGCCTACAGCAGTCTCTAACCTGCCCTGCCTCAGGAGCTCCTGCTCTCCCCAGGCACCAAGATGTGTGCACTGGTAACTGTGAGCGCAGGCGTGGGGACACGGGAATGTTGAGGGGTGGCTCTTTCCCTGTCTTCCCTGGTCACAGTCAGGATTTCCCAGGCAAAGACTGTATTATATCTGAGACACCAACTGGACTGAATTGCAGTCCCTTGGTTTCCTAGCCCCGCCCCGCTCCACCCACCCCATCGCACCTCCTCATCCCCGCCCCCACCCCCCACCCCCGTGGACCCTATGTAGCCATTGTGTTGATGAGCCACACAGATGTCACCCTGGCCCCCAAAGCCTCGGAGTCCTTCCGGACTGATGACTCCACCCGTCTTAGAACCCCAAACATGGCCCGGTCCATAGCTGGCTTTGGAATGAATAAACGAAGACCTCCTGCCCAGCTTCTTCAGGAGCCCCGCTCTGTCGCCTTCCTTTTGGGTGCCACTGCTTGGCATTTGTCTCCCTGCGTGATTCTGCTCTGGTTCCAAGGTCCTTCTGTCCTGTCCCTACAGTGGGCGGCATGAGCTGGAATCCTCTCTTTAAACTTTTAAGGGTTTGGAGAGGACTTTGTTTTTTTAGAGGTTCTGAAGGCGTTTTGGAACTAAGTCCACAGCATGGGGGTGGGGCATGATTGGGAAACTGTCCCGACGTTCCCTGGGTTGGCGGTTAAGGTGTCGCAGGTGCACAGGGTGCATTTGGGGATCTGGAGATGATGAGGCCAAGGCCCCCACCCTGGCCTTGCTGGCGTCCAGAGGACTGAGAGGCAGGGATCTGGCTGAGTCGCCTCAAGTTGGTGCCAAGGCTTTGCCTAGAGTCCCAGGCGGGAGAGGAGAAAGTGGCGAGCCTGGGAAAGCAGGGAGAAGCAACGGGCAAAGTGGGGGCGGGCAACTGGCAGCCCTCAAGGTCCACCCCCGGGCACCAGGCTACAACACTGGGCAGCCCCACCGGGGCTAGCAGGCTCTCCTCTGCACATGGGTTTTTGCAGCCTATGATGTCTGCTCCATCAGGAGCGTCCACTCACTGTGCCACTGACGCCCCAGACTTTCTTGACTTACGCTGGCTAACCCGTAGTTCTGCTGTCCCACCTCCGCCCAGCCAACGGCTGCAAAGCCAGCTCCTCCTCTGTGCTGGAGAGGGAGCACGGAGGGAGCCCAGTCCAACCAAAGCTTCCTCAAGGGGGAAGGCTGTGGTCGTCAGCATCTTCCCTGGCCTCAGAAAACGGCTTCCCAGTTTCACCCGGCGGTGCCCTCTTTCCCGAGTCAAAGCTCCCAGCATCCCTCCATCCTCTGCGCTACGAAGTTTGAGTCGGTCCTCCTCCCTTTGCCCCATGGGAAGTCCCTCCGGCGCTCTCACTCGCCTCCTCGCGTCGCCACCGCGCCCTCCGTCGCTCCCTCCCCGCCCCTTCTGCCCTCCCCACTGCAAGTCCTGGGCTCCCGTCCGCGGAACCTTGTCCTACTTCGCTTGTCCTCGCTCTGGCCGCTGCCGCCCGGAACCGGCGCAGAGAAGGCGGCGGGTCCCGTGACCGCGCCGAGCCCCCCGCGGGGGCGGCTAGAGTCGGGGACGGCGCGGAAGGCGGGGCGCGTGGGAAGAAAGGGGGTTTTGTGCGGCGCCCGGCGGGCTGGCGCCCCCTTCTGCGTCCCGCGCGCCCGGCCCTGCTCGCGCCCGCGCATTGCGCCGCAGTCTTGGCGGCGGCTGCGGGACGCGCGGTGTGCGGAGGGGACCTCGCAAGGTGAGTGCGGAGGCCCGGGCCTGCCGGCCGCTTACTTGCTGTGTGACCTTGGGCAAGTTTCTTGACCTCTCTGAGCCGGAGGATCCGGGCGTAGGCGAGGGCGGGCCGCGGGCCTGACTGCTGTGGGCGACGGGGAGGGTCGCCCGCCTCAGCTTCTTGGGGTCCCCGCGTACCCGAGGGCGCGGTCGGGGGCGCCTCTCCTAGGGCAGGCGTACAGGGCACTGTACAGGCTTCGGTGCCCCAATCCACGCGGCCCCTCGTTCCCTGCCTCCGCCGCGCAGCCTGCAGGAGCCAGTGGGCGAGCTGCGCAGCAGCCGAGGATGCCCCCGTCGGAGGTAGGGGGCTGAGCTAGCATAGCGTCTCTGTCGTCTTCCTCCGGGAAGGGTCAGAGCGCTCGAGCTCCGAACCGGAGCCGCTCTTGGCCACTCGGGTCGGAAACTCATGTCCCAGGGCAGTCGGATCCTCTGACCTCAGGCTTCCTCTCTCGTCCCCTGCTGTCCCAACACAGGTAAAAGGGGTGGCCACGGGGACGGGGCGTGTGAGTAGCTCCTGCTTCCACCGAAGAGTGGACCAGCCTGGCCTCTCCAGCAACCCCCCTCCTCTGAACATCCCGACTCCCTTCTTGCTTCCCAGCGATAACCCTAGTTACAGCTCGCACAGCCCAACCAAAAGTGAGGAGCACAGCGGTGGTTAGCAGGGAAGTCTGGCCTGGGAAGACCTGGGAGGACCTGAGGGGAGGAAATTTCCCATCACTTAGGCAGAGCGAGTGAGGGCTAGGAGTGAGAGGGGCAGCCGGTGAAGATAAGTATTATCTGTAGGAAATCTTGCCTGACCTCTTAACTTTGATCGCTGCTGTATCATCAGCCATGCAGACCTGGCTCCTCATGTTCTCCCAACTCTGGCTCTTAAAGACCGTGTTCATTTCCTTCCTGAGGCCACAATGGCTCCAGATTTGACTCTGCTGGTGGCCCAGAGTTAGCCCTAGCCCTCTCTGGGCATCCACCTCCCTTTTCCCTGAGAGTGTAAGTGCACTGAGATCCTCAGAAAAAGAAGCTGCTTCCAGAGCTGATGGCCAGGGCAGGGGGGTTGGCCTCTCCCTGTACCCTTCTCCAGTACACTCCAAGTTGTAGGCTTTCACAAAAGATGGGTGGGGGAAGGAGCCACTGGAGAGAGGCCAGACTGGCAGGGACAGGGTCTTTGTCCCAGCTGGCTTCTGAGCCAGGAGATCCGGTGGGAAAGCCCGTGCCAGGCAGAGGGGAATGACTGGGAGCAGAGTAGGAGGGATGGGGGGGGCAGAGGATGTTGGGCACCAGGGAAGCTTCCTTACAAGTTTTGTGGGGAGGAAGCAGGAGAGGCTGCAGTGTCTGGGTTCAGTCTAGGAGGCCCTCCTGGAAGAGGAATGGCTGGGCAGGGAAGTCTGGGCTTTACCGTTGGGGAAGGAGGCTTAGGGTCGGGCCCTGAGGGCAGGGGAAAGTGGAACCACAGCTGTGCTCCCAACCCCACCCCATGGATCTGTGGGTTTGGCTCGCCAGCCCCCAGGGGCTGCCTGAACCTGCAGGTGCTCAGGCCCCTCGCATAGAATGCCATCTTTGCACCCCACCTACGCACGTCTTTCACACACAGGAACCCGTCTCTAGGTGGCTTATAGTTTCTAAGTGTATATATGCTGTTTAGGGAACAGTGACAAAGAATCTGTATGTGTTCAGTACAGACTCTTTTTTTCTGAATGTTTGACGGATGGCTGGTTGGATGCACAGATCTGGAACACGAGTGTACGGAGAGCTGGTTGCACAGTGCCACTCATCATTGTGTTATTAGCGTTCACTGGGCATCTACTCTGTGTCTGGTGTGGGCATGTGCACGGGGTGCTTTCTGCTGTAGATTATCGTTGGGTAAGTAGATAATAGATAATGATAACTATATATAAATGGCAGCTAGATAGGCAGATAGAAAGACAGGCAGACAGATCACTCAAAGCACATGGCCACATCAAAATGCATAAGGTAGTAATGATGGTGCCTTTTTTTTTTACTTTATAATTAAGAAAACAGAGGCTCAGCGATGGTAAGGACCTTGGCTTAGGTCACACAATGAGTTGACTGGGGACACCTCTTGGTACTCAGGAGATGGGATCAGAAACAGAGTTAGTGGTGATTCTGGTATATGCTGCCCATATGGGGAGACAGAGAGCCAGAGGAAGTCCATCCCGAAGTCTAACCGCACCTTTCCTCTTTCCTCCTCAAGTTCTTCCATCCGTTTTCAGCATGATCCCCCTGCTGCTGTCCCTGCTGGCTGCCCTGGTACTGACTCAGGCCCCTGCAGCCCTAGCTGACGACCTGAAAGAGGACAGCTCAGGTGAGCAACCCTCCAGAGGACCGTTGTCTCTCTGCAGAAAGCCGGCTCAGTTCAAACCCAGCCACCTGCTTCCAGCCCGGGTACCGGGAAGGAGACAGACGTGGAAGCTCTGTGGGCAAGGGTTGGTGCCAGCGGGGATGAGGTGGAGACCCTGGAAGGTGGGAGAGTCTTGGAATCAGGGCTGCAAAGGGCCAGAAGGCTAGAGGCTAAGGGTGGAGGATCCAATTCAGGACCCTGGGCAGGGCTCAGCATCCTGAACTGGGCGAAGGCACCCTAAGCGGGTTGGTCCTGGGGGGCGGGGCTTGGAGCCACGCGCACAGGCGCACTGCGTCCTGCGTCTGGCTGCAGCGGGCTTTGACCCCTGTCCACAGAGGACCGAGCCTTCCGCGTGCGCATTGGCACCGCGCAGCTGCGGGGCGTGCTGGGCGGCGCCCTGACCATCCCATGCCACGTCCACCACCTGCGGCCGCTGACCAGCCGCCGGGCCGCGCCGGGCTTTCCCCGGGTCAAGTGGACCTTTCTGTCTGGGGACCGGGAGGCCGAGGTGCTGGTGGCGCGCGGTCTGCGGGTTAAGGTAAACGAAGCCTACAGGTTCAGAGTGGCGCTGCCCGCCTACCCTGCTTCGCTCACTGATGTGTCCCTGGTGCTGAGCGAGCTGCGGCCCAATGACTCCGGGGTCTATCGCTGCGAGGTCCAGCACGGTATCGACGACAGCAGTGACGCTGTGGAGGTCAAGGTCAAAGGTGAGAAGACAGAGTGGAGTGAGGACCCTACAGAGAGGGAGGAAAGGACTCTGGCCCGGCAGGGAGCAGAGTGTGAGAAGGCTTAGCAAACCTTGCACAGCCTTGTGCAAGGCAGAAGCTGAACTGGAAAAGGAGGGCGGGAAACAGTCCCGCAAGCCCTAGAGTGAGCACAATCGGACTTTGCATTTTGTGAACAGAAGTGGCAGGGAGAGAGGTCAGTGTGCTGGTGATCGTCAAGCTCAGGAGTCCTCTCTGCTCCTCAGGGGTCGTCTTCCTCTACCGAGAGGGCTCTGCCCGCTATGCCTTCTCCTTTGCGGGAGCCCAGGAAGCCTGTGCTCGCATAGGTGCCCAGATCGCCACCCCTGAGCAGCTCTATGCTGCCTACCTCGGCGGCTATGAGCAGTGTGATGCCGGCTGGCTGTCCGACCAGACTGTGAGGTGGGCTGGGGGTGTGGACCAGGGGCCCCTGGTCATATCCGGGTGCTTGCTGCCTCCACCCTCCACCGAGGTTCCCTAGGGCTCCCTGCCTCTGGGAAGAAAATTGGCCCGAGGAAAGTGGATGCAGCCCTGCCTGGGGCGTACTTTCCTACATCCTGACATCCCCCTCTCCACTTGTCACACAGCAGTAGGGTTGATATGGAACAGCCTCCTGGGGGAAGACACCAGTCCTTAGGCTCTTCCTCTCTCTTAGGTACCCCATCCAGAACCCACGGGAGGCCTGCTATGGAGACATGGATGGCTACCCTGGAGTCCGGAACTACGGAGTAGTGGGTCCTGAGGATCTTTACGATGTCTACTGTTATGCCGAAGACCTAAATGGTGATTGGGAGTGAGAAGCCCTTCTGCAACAAGGCCCCTGGTTTCTTCTGGGGCCTCCAGTAGACTTCATGTGTCTAAGGGCAGAATAGGCAGGCAGTTGATGTACTCTTCCAAACACTGTCCCAGAAGCAAGTCCATGAGCCAACCTGACAGGTAGCTGCCGACTGGGGGTGAGTGGTGTTACTGCTAAACCCTATATAGAGTGAGGAACTGGGGTCAGGCTCCTCCACACACTCATTTTCATCTTGGGTTTCATGCAGGCCTCAATACTGTCAGGTGGGCAAGGTGACCCCATGTCAGGAATGAGCTTGCTTGGGGACCTGTAAGAGTCCAGGGTGGAAGGACTGCCGACTGCCTGATGACCCAGCCCCTCTTCTCACTCAGGAGAACTGTTTCTAGGCGCCCCTCCCGGCAAGCTGACATGGGAGGAGGCGCGGGACTACTGTCTGGAACGGGGCGCCCAGATTGCCAGTACCGGCCAGCTGTATGCAGCCTGGAATGGTGGCCTGGACCGCTGCAGCCCCGGCTGGCTGGCTGACGGCAGCGTGCGCTACCCCATCGTCACTCCCAGCCAACGCTGTGGTGGGGGTCTGCCGGGAGTCAAGACCCTCTTCCTCTTCCCCAACCAGACCGGCTTCCCCAGCAAGCAGAACCGCTTCAATGTCTACTGCTTCCGAGGTGAGTGGCCTCAGACGCGGCACCAGGCCTGGAAGTCTAGCCTCGCCTTCACCATCTTCTTGGTCATTTTCCCGCAGGGGTCTTAATGGTGCTCAGCTTGTCATCTAGGGTCTGGGTATCTTCCCTGTGTCCTCTGCATCATTTCACCTGCCTCCCCCTCAGTAGTCTCTACCAGTTTCTGCCAGTTCCAAAGTTGCCTCAGTCCCCACATCTCTGTCAACATATTGGCCAGCACAGGTGGCTGACACTCTTTCCCACCCACGAACCAACTGTTTCAGTTCTTCAGTGAGCCACAAGCTCCCAGACCCTACAGCTTACAGGTGTCAGGTCTTTCAACATGGAATGCTGATGAGTGGACAGAGGGTGGTACCTGGAAGTCAGCTGGGTGCAGGTTCTGAGCTAAGCACTCTGTCCTGAAGGAAACAGTAAGAGACATTAATGGGGAGGGGCGGGGAGAGAAGATGGAGGACAGGCAGAGGGGATGCAGGTTTGCTGGTCTGGAGTGGGATGGAGCAAGACTCACTGGAACAGGTCAGGGGGCCAGGGACATACAGTCCTGTCTGTCTTAGCCAGAGACGGCCCTCTGGGGTCCTCTTAGCCCAATTCTACTTTGGAGACATTGGCTCTCTGTCCTGTGTTCCTTCCCCAGGGGTCAAGGCAGTTCATCCCAAGCCACTGAGCAGAACACGTTGCCTTAGTGAGCTCCAAGCTCCCCAGACAGTGATGTGCCTGGGGGATGGTGTCTGTCTGTACCCTTCTCAACCCAGACTCAGGCTACAAAGTACAGCGACTGCTCCATCTACCCACTTCAGGGAGCAGCTCGTTCAGATGTTCCAGACCCCTCTGAAGGAAAATGAGCCCCCACTTTGTCTTACAACTTCTCAAGTGTTCCTTTTGTTGTGTATTTAATGTGTTTATTGCCTATGTCTGGTTTCTCAGGATGGGCTTTCCACAGCATTCTCTATACCATACCCAGAAAACGCTTGGCTGATAACTAGCAGACACTCCATTAGTACTCGAGGGAGGAGTGATGATGTTCCAGGGTGCCCTTGGGCTCCCCGTGAGAAGCTGTGGAAGGATGAAGCACATTCCAGGGCCTGTTGCCTCAAATGCAGTCCATGCCCTAGAAGGACTCAGCTACCTACTTAGCTCTCCATTGGCCTTTTCCTCTTGCCACAGACTCTGCCCAGCCCTCTGCCTTCTCTGAGGCCTCCAGCCCAGCCTCTGATGGACTAGAGGCCATTGTCACAGTGACAGAGAAACTGGAGGAGCTGCAGTTGCCTCGGGAAGCTATGGAGAGCGAGTCTCGTGGGGCCATCTACTCCATTCCCATCATGGAGGATGGGGGAGGAGGCAGCTCCTCCCCAGAAGACCCATCAGAGGCCCCTAGGATTCTTCTAGGTAACTTTAAGCCCATACCTTGGATTCTAACCACCTGAGAGAAGTTGGGGGCAGGAGGGCAAGCCCAGGTGGATGCTGGGGTCACAGCTGCCGTAATTCTGGCCTGACCTTTCTCAGCAGCTCCACTACACAAGACATCTTTCCTGTCCCTCCCACAAACGTGGTAGTCAAGTAAATTCCACCTCCAGTTCTCTGCAGCTGGAGAAGCATGTGTTTAGAGGGTGCTCTCTGGGAAGGAAATACATTCTTTACCTACCCCCAGATAGATAAGACTGAGAAATGCAACATCCTTGTCTGCCCGAGCTAGAGGCAGCTTGCAGAACCCTCCAGAGTGTGGCCTCACAATGTAGCCCGGGGTCAGAGTTCTTCCGGACAGACAGTGCACCAAGGACACCCCTCTCCTAGGTCTCCCAGGTGCCCTCCCTCCCCCAGGCCCCACCCTTTCCCACCTTCCCCAGCTTGCTCTGGGGGTGCTGTCCCTGGTGCTGAACTGTTTTGCTGTGGTCAGAATCGGAAACCCAATCCAGTGCACCACCTACGGTGTCATCAGAAGAGGAAGCCGTAGCCCTGGAGGAAGAAGAAAGATACAAAGACACGGAGGCTCTGGAGGGAGAGAAGGAGCAGGAGGACCTGTGGGTGTGGCCCAGGGAGCTCAGCAGCCCTCTCCCCACTGGCTTGGAAACAGAGCAGTCACTCTCGCAGGTGTCCCCACCAGCCAGGGATGTTCTGCAGCTGGGTGCATCACCTTCTTCCAGGCCTCCAAGGGTCCATGGACCACCTGCAGAGACTTTACTCCCCCCAAGGGAGGGAAGTCTCACATCCACTCCAGATGGGGCAAGAGAAGTAGTGGGGGAAACTGGAAGCCCCGAGCTCTCTGGGGTCCCTCGAGAGAGTGAGGAGGCAGGGAGCTCCAGCTTGGAGGATGGCCCTTCCCTGCTTCCAGCCACATGGGCCCCTGAGGGTGCCAGGGAGCTGGAGACCCCCTCAGGAGAGAAGTCTGGAAGAACTGTTCTGGCAGGGACCTCAGTGCAGGCCCAGCCAGTACTGCCCACCGACAGTGCCAGCCGAGGTGGAGTGGCTGTGGCTCCCTCATCAGGTAATTCTGCTGAAGGCTCGATGCCCCCATTCTTCCTTTTTCTTCTTCTCCAGCTCTGGGCCACCTGACATGTAGGCCTTTAATCCGCCTTCTCCCCAGACCCTCTGGTCCTTTGCTCTCATCCCCTTCCCTATTGTTCCTTGTGGATCTCCAGACTTGGGTGTCCCATCTTGCACTTCCACCCCGTTCTCTGTTCCTCTCTGCTACCCAAGCCCCACTACTGACCCTTGGGCCCTCTGCTGTAGCTCACATCTCACTGGCCACACAGAATGTCCTCATGCCTCTTCCCAGTGCCCTCACCACCCATCACACCCTCTGAAGCGAGGCCTGTCATCTGCCCCCCACACACACACACACCCCGTACCCTTTGTTCTATCCCTTTAATCACCTCTCAGCGATTCCGGGGAAGCCTGAGAGACCATACCTGCCCCTCACCTCTGGGGACCAGAATATTCAGCCCAAAGAGCCTTAAGCCACTACTTCTGTGAAGTATTTTTTTTGACTGTTTCGTGGAAAACAAGCCTTGGAAATAAATCTCTATTAAAGTGCTTTGTACCCACCATTGACACTCTGTCCATTTCCAGCTGTCTTCTCTGCTCATAACTGAGTCTGCATCAGGAATCTCTGGTCCCATGTGCCCTCTCCATCCCTCTGTGTCTCTCCATGTGTCTCTTCGCCACTCTTCTTCAGCCAACATCCTTGCTGTTCCAACAGGGCAGCGGCCCCTTGCTGTCCCTCTGCCTCTCCTCGGGCCATCTCCACTTCCCCTCATACTACTGAGACCCCAGACTTGACTGTACACATCACCCAAGGGAGTCCTCTGTCACCTACAGAAGAAACCCACACAGCCAGGGTGTGGTGTGTTACCTACCCAGGCAGGTCCTGCATGGGGCCAGTTCTCCGGCTTCCCAAGGTTTACGCACACCATCTTCCTTCGTGCGTCCACTAAGAGACAGTACTACTGCCCCCTGTGCCCAGTGTCCCCCTCCTGCACTAACCCTGCACTAATGACCACCCCAACCCCAGGAGAAATGGGTTCATGCTCTTCAACACCAAGGATTTGTCTCGCGTGGAGCAGGGGTGGGGGGATGGGAGGAAAGGAGCTGGCTTCCACCGTCTGAGAGGAGCCTTCTGGCCCAGAAGCCTAAGGTTCCCATCAGAAGCCCTCAGCCAAGGCTGAGTCCTCCCCGGCTCTCACCGCTCCTCCATGGCCCAAGTGGAGGAGCACCCCCATGTCATCATCAGCTCACCCGTTTCAGCTGTTACCTTTTCTGCCTGCTGGCCTTGGAGGGGGTGTAGTGAGAAGGGGATTACTACAGTATCAGCCCACCCATAGAGGGAGCCAGAGGCCCCATGCCCGCTATGTTGGAGGTGGGAAAGAAAAACTTTCTGGCTCAGTGGGGTGGAAAAGGAGGAAGGAGACCCCAAAAGGAGTCCCTTCACCCCACACTGCCCAGCCAAGGTCCAGGCCCTGTAGCCCACAGCCAGGTTTGGGACTTATGCCTTTGAGAGCAGGGGGACCGAGGACCGAGCTTTGGAGTGTATCTCCCAAGGTTAGAGGGCTGCCCAGGAAGCAGAGGAGACTGCAGAAACAGAAACTGTGAGGCCTTCGAGGGGCTCAGGACTCTCACCTTCATCACCTGACACCAGGCTTCACCTCACTGGGGAGACTGTTGGTGGAGAGAGGAGTGAGGAAGGGATGCTCGAAAGGCTGATTGGTCCAGTCTATCTTACAGCTAGGTCATCCAGCAAATTAACTCAGCTTCTCCTCCCCCAATCCCTGCCCACACCAGCATGAAGCATTACGGGCCTTGTGGCTGCTGGTGGGAATAGTTCGGAGGGACCTGGTCCACACTGCTGGTTGAAGAAGCTTCTCTGGTCTTCTAGACCAGAATGGAGTAGATGCTGGCAGCTTCTCCAGCACCTCGGCAGGGCCCAGAGAGAAGGCTGGGGAAGGCGGGTAGCCCAGCCTGAGACTGGCAGGAATCCAGGCCTCATAACTGACAGCCCAGGGCTTCTCCCCTTTCTTCTTCCCGTCAGCTGATCAGGGCTCACACTGGTGGGAGCATGATGGCCTTCTGCAAGGATGAGCCAGTTAGAGTGAGGAGAGAAGCCCAGAACTAGGGGGTGGGCTCTAGCAAGGGCCAGCTCTAGGCAGAACTGTTACCTCCCTGGTCTAGAAGGTGTCTGGGCTGGGGGACCCTGAACCCTCCTCTGGAGAGCTCTGCACAGCATCAACCTCATACTGCTCCACTTCACTTCTCTCCCTGTCAGGTGACTGTATCCCCAGCCCCTGCCACAATGGTGGGACATGCTTGGAGGAGAAGGAGGGTTTCCGCTGCCTATGTTTGCCAGGCTATGGGGGGGACCTGTGCGATGTTGGTGAGTGTGTTTGAGGGGCATGGAGGCAGGTCGAAAGACTGGACCCTACCCCAATATACTAGTTCCCAAGGTGGAGGGAGGTCACTGGTTTGGGCCTTGTTGCGTAGCTGGGTGTGAACTTCACTCTCACTGTCCTGCCTCCGAGGCAGGGAGAGGGTAGACTCTTCTCCAGCATGGAGGACTGCACAGGCCAGGGCTGATGAGCCATCTGACCTAGTCACTGCCCAAGCGCCGAGGGCTCCTGGGACGCACTAGAGTGGCTCTAAGCCCTTCCTCCTGCTGCTAGCGGGCCAGTTGAAGAAGCCAATCTGAGACCTGGCAGCCTAAAACGCTCCTCCCCTGTCTGTGCTCCAGGCCTCCACTTCTGCAGCCCTGGCTGGGAAGCCTTCCAGGGTGCCTGCTACAAGCACTTTTCCACACGGAGGAGCTGGGAGGAGGCAGAAAGTCAGTGCCGAGCGCTAGGTGCGCATCTGACCAGCATCTGCACCCCAGAGGAGCAGGACTTCGTCAACGGTGGGTGGAGCCTGGCTTCCTGCGCATGCTCCGCACCAAGCCCACTCCTCACTCCTTCCTCCCCCCCTTCCTTTCTCACTCTTTCCTCCCCCACTCCTTCCTCACTCCGTCCCCACTCACTTCTCTCTGTCGTCTCTCTGTCTCTCTGTCTCTGTCTGTCTCTCTCTCTCCCTTCCCTCACTCCTTCTGCCTCTCACTCACTGGTCCTACATTTTCAGGGCTGCCTAGACTGCCGGGCTCCCTGTTTGCCAGTGCCTCTGCTTCCCTAACTCTGTGGTAACAAGGTTTGCTCTCCTCTTTCTCTCCCCAAGTGCTATTCTCCACCTGCATGCCCTGGCCTCCATGGGGTGTGGAGGTTACTTAAGAAAACAGGGAGACAGGCTAGAGAGATCAGTTAAGAGCCCTGGCTGCTTTCCTGAAGGATCCAGGGTTCGATTCCCAGCACTCACATGACAGCTCACAACCATCTAGTTCCTGGGAATCTGAAGCCCTCTAGCCTCTGAGGACACTTTACACAAGTGATACACAGACATTTATGCAGATGAAATACCCATACACATAAAATAAAAAATTAAAAACTTTCAAAAGAAAAGAATTTAGCGAATCTTTATGGCATTAAATATAATTATCTTACCTGGGGAAAAAGAGAGAAAAGAGGGATGGAGACAGTCCGTTGGTGGTGCTGCTCTCCTGGTAGAGGTGCCTGTTCCTGAGCCAGCAGCCACAAGCCAGCGAGACTTAGGGAGCAGGTTTTTGGACGGACTCCCTACAAGGTCAGTCACTGCCCGGGCACACAGGGCTTACTTCCCACTGCACCTCTGGTTCTTCTCCCCAGATCGCTACCGGGAGTACCAGTGGATTGGGCTCAATGACCGGACCATCGAGGGTGACTTCTTGTGGTCCGATGGTGCCCCTCTGGTGAGGACTCTGACTGCAGTGTCCGATAGGTCACTTCCTGGATGCCCTTTTGCCCTCAGTAACTGTCACGGTCTCTCCCTCCCTTCCTGCCCTCCTCTGTTTCCATCTTTCCTCTGTTCCCCTTCTTTCCTTGTCTCTGTCTCCTCTTTCCTGCAAAGCCCCTGTCCCAGTCACCAGACCCCTGCCCTTCCACATCCCGGGGTACCCCCAAGCCCTCCCTCCAGTTCTCGGAGGCCATCCATTCCTCCTGGTACTTATGGGGGTTTAAGCTTCTCACCACCTCCTCCGCTCCCCCTTCCCAGCTCTATGAAAACTGGAACCCTGGGCAGCCTGACAGCTACTTCCTGTCTGGGGAGAACTGTGTGGTCATGGTGTGGCATGACCAGGGACAGTGGAGTGATGTGCCCTGCAACTACCACCTATCCTACACCTGCAAGATGGGGCTTGGTGAGGGCTGACAAGGGGAAGGGTGGCTGGGGCTGCCGCTTACGAAAGGAGAGCAAAGCTACCCAGAAGAGCCCGTCAGGGGGTACCCCAGACTGCGGGAGGGTGACACCTTACATTGGCCCGCTCAGAACCCCTAGTTTTTCTTGTCAGTTGTGGCCACTCCTTCCCTCCCCATCAAGTTTCTGGGAACCATCATCCACAAGCCAGGCTCCCACTTCTAATTTTGTGTGCCCCTTGCAGTGTCCTGTGGGCCTCCGCCACAGCTGCCCCTGGCTCAAATATTTGGTCGTCCTCGGCTGCGCTATGCGGTGGACACCGTACTCCGATATCGGTGCCGAGAGGGGCTAGCCCAGCGCAACCTGCCTTTGATCCGCTGCCAGGAGAACGGGCTCTGGGAGGCCCCTCAGATTTCCTGTGTGCCCAGAAGGCCTGTGAGTGACAAGAGGGAGCAGGTGGGGGCCACCAGCTACTTGGAAGCCCTGGGCTCAAGACCCATTCTGCCTGTCATTCACTGACTGTGAGCTTGGAGTGACCACTGCCTCTCTCTGAGGCCAATAGAAGGAAGTGGGCTGGAGCTCTGGAGACCCCTTAGGTGCAGATGGCTGAGGACATGCAACCACTCTTGGGCCCCTAAGGGCAGGGCAAGTATTTTGATAAGGTCAGGAGTTAAATCAAGGACTCAGGGTACTGAGGAGACTAAGGGAGAGCCCAGTGTGGAGGGTGAGTATGTGTGTCTTCCCTAGGCCCGTGCTCTGCGCTCAGCAGACACCCCAGAAGGACCACAAGGATGGCTCCCAAGGCCCAGGAAGGCACTGTTGATACCTCCATCCAGTCTTTAGGGAGCCGCCCTGGAATACTGCTGCCCCCAGCACTGCCCTATCTCTTCAGCTGCCTGTGTGCTTCCTGTAACAGGGAGTAGCATGAGAGGGGTGGGGCTGGACAGTGCCAGAAGGGGTTTCTGGGAAACACTTGGATGGCTCCACCCAGCCTAGGCCCTCTCTCTTATACCTGGCCCTCAGGTTTTACCCTCAGGACAATGGGTAAGTCCCTAAGTGCCTCAACTTCTCTCTTATGTCAGCTGCCTCCTTGCCCCTCAGTTTCTCTAGGGGACACTGTGCTACTCATTCTTAATTTTCAAAGGGTTTTCAGGGTGGAGTGCCAGCAAAACCAGATGGAAATAAAGTTGTTTGAACCCAGACAAGTTTGAGGCTTCTGTGTGAGTGTGGACAGACAGTGCTGGGCAGAACCTCCAAGGGTAGGTGTGAGTAGGGCCGCTGCAATTATTAGCTTGCAAAAGGGTCAGAGAAGTCACCAAGAAGTTGGTGGATAGAGCAGTGCCTGGTGCAAAAGAGTTGCCCAGCCGGTTGAGGATTCATCACTGCCTGTGTGGGGACATCAGCCGAATGAAGAGTCCGGTTTGGGGAGAGGGGGCCTCCCGGTGGCTTCATTCTGAGCTTCAGAGAGTGCCTCCAGGAACTGCAGTGATGAAAGGAAGGCTGGGTGATGGATGGAGAAGCAGGAAGATGAAAATTGAAAAAAAAAAAAAAAAAAAAAAAAAAACAAGAAGGACCAGTGTCCTCCGCCATGCCAAGGGTCTCACAGGCTGTGACCAGTAGAGGGCGCAGTGGATACAGGTATGGGATTCTAGACGTCGTGAGGGACTGAGACCAGAGAGAGGCCAAAAGGCCACCAGGCGGCGGCGTGGCCTTTCTGTCATTCGGGGACTGTTAGAAGTGAGGAGCAGTTAAGTGGGGGGAGAGCAGGACTTCCGGCCGGCCAGACTGGGCTGGCCCGGGCTGAGTCAGCGGAGGCTGAAGTGATGAGGTCACTGCAGGCTAGGAAGTGGATGACCGGTGGTGTCTGAACCAGCCAGAGCTCCGTGGACTCCTCAGTGCAGCCTTGCCTTGGCTGGAGTGCCCGTCTTGATGAAGACAAGTTATGGCTGCAGATCCTCACACCTGGCTCACTCAGCATTGAGTGTCATGTAGACACAATCCTTATGCCCATTAATCTACCTGGTGATTCTTGGTTCTTTTCTAAGGGGCTTGGGAAGGTAGTGCTGAGGACCCGGGGCTCTCTTGGCCCTTCTTTGAGAAAGCACCGATTTCTCAGAGCTTATCACCTTCCTTTCTCCTGGCCTGGTCTCATCTGCCTACCCACACAGCCAGCCCAGAATGGCCCAAGAGTACAAACTGGTTCTTAAGGCACTATAGGGCAGAGAATGAAGCTGGGGCCGGAGTGGACCCTGCTTTATCCTGTATTGGCCTGTGGTTGCACATGCAATGCCTGATGGAGGCTAGCAAGGCATTTAACTGGAACTGTGAATGGATGACCTGGGTAACCTTTGAGGATGGATCCTGAAAAGGAGCAGGCTGGAGACAGGCAGTGTCTGTCTTTCGGGTTCAGAACTCACTGAGGCAAAGTCTAGATACTACAGTGGATTTGTGGCACCCTGGGCTTCCCAACCCTTTCCCCAAGGTGCTCCTCAAGTCTCCCATGACACGGGTCCACCATCTTCTCTACTCTGAGGAGAGTTCCAGAAGTAGATAGAGGACTAGAACAAGAATTCTCCACCACCTGCCGGGCTTCTCTGGCAGAGCAGCAAACAGGAAGCTTGAGTCTGGCTAAGCTGTGCTTCCCGGGGAAGGGGGAGAAGGGGGGGTGTCCTGGGATGACTCAGCAGTGCCCTGCACACAAGGTAGCTAGCCTGTGCCTCAGAAAGAGGCCCCATATGGAGCACCCGTGTACCTCTTTGGAGAGATGGAGTAGGCCCACACCTCCAGTCGCCTCTACCACACTATCAGGAGCCTGACTGTGTGGCCCAGCACTCAGCCTCCTTCACATATGAGTAGACTGGGGTTCCCAACGGGGTGTCCTGTCCCAGGGTTTAGGAGGCATTGGAAAAGAGAGACCCACCCTGGATCACAGGTAGGGGCTTGAGCATTGCCCAGGGCCTTGGAGCCTGTGATTTGGCTATCTGCCAGGTTCCTGCTGCCCCTGGAGGCTCAGACACACTCTGACCCTGTTGCTCACCATACCCTTGCCTCCTACAGCACTGTCTCAACCTCACTGGGGGCCTTTGTCTGTGGGCCTGACTCCTGCATGGGGAGAGAAAGGGTCCCATTGTCCTGCTGTCCACAGTGACTTAGCAGTTCCCGAAGACTTCTAAAAATGCCCAGCCTGTCAGAGATCTTTTTCAGGCACTGTAGTCAGATCCTGACCCACAGTGCCTGCCTGCCAGGTGCCCCCTCTCTCAGGGCATGATGCAAGCAGCTCTCCCTTCCCCAGATGGAGGTCTTTCCTGAGGTCTGACTTCTATTTGGCTTGCTTCAAAATAGCTAGCTTAGCACAATGGAGACCCTGGCAACAAAAGTAGCTACCACAGTTAGTTAATCTTTCATTCTATTGGGCATGATAATTTTAATTCAGTAGTTATATACATCTCGATTGGCTTTGAAAATTATATACTTATAAACTCAAGTTCCAGTTGCTTTTGGGATACTATCTTACAAGGACGCCAACATACAGTATGGCTCGTTAAGGAAGGGAATGGCCCAGTTGCCTTTAGCCTACTGGCTATGGGTGAGATAGGACCTCTGTTGGTCTTTTCTGTATCGAACACACAGATTGCAAG
>CABHPH010045528.1:4470-26448 GCA_902168325.1 Peromyscus nudipes | reverse complement strand
TGCTTGCTGGCAAGGGCTTTTAGCTGCTGAGCCACTCTCCGTGGTTTGTTTTAATCTGACTCAATCCCATAAGACTGAGTGTGTCCTGTCACTCTGACATAACCCTGTCCTAGACTTTCAAGATGACTCTGTATCTCGTTACCAATCATTAATGGGAAACAGTCAATGAAGGAGCAAAGTGAGACACAATGAACAAGGTACTCCTGTTCCTAAGAACATGACCGCCACCATGCGGTGTCCCACTAGAGCTGCCAAGGGCAGTGTTAACAGGGGGGTAAGTGAAAGCCCATCTGTGGAACAGAGCATTAGCACTGGGCAGACAGGAAGAGAAGAAGACTCGAGCATCACTCCAGGTAGAGGGCACAGCACAAGCAGAGGCAGAGAAGAAGCACGGAAGCACTGGCTACAGTTCTTCCATAAACAGAAGCAAAGGGAAGGAGAAGCAGCTTGGAATCAACTGCCACAGAACCCTAGATAGGAAGAAAGAGTTTGCCTTTATTCTGAAAATTCAGGAGGAAAGCCGACAGACTCGGGTATGACTGGAGTACTATGTCCAGAAGGTAGAAATGATCTGGAGTGAACGTGGCATGGTCTATGTACTCTATCAAGTAGTCTACCCAATGATATCCAAATATAAGAACAACTGCAACTAAGATAAGCAGAGTAAGGGATGAGGAAGGTGAGAGATTCTAACCCCGCCAAGATCAGGTCATGAGTATCAGGGGCTGTCTTTACGACTTCCTTTTGTCTGAAGAGCCTGACAGAACAGGATTTCTGGATGAATATGCCCACGGAGAAGGTGTAGAATGTGGCATGCACATGTCTAGAGACACAAAACCCACCTATCCTTCTGTCCCCACATCCATGTCCAGGAAACAAAGAAAACAAGTTTGCACACTGAGAACATAATTCTGTCAGTGCACCTATGACCAGTGACGGCAGGAAGAAGCAAATTCACAAAAGGCTCCACATTCCCACCCCGTGTCCTCGGATGATGTCTCAGGGTGACAAAGGAGTCATCCCTCCAGGTGACTGCTTGCTTCTAAGCTTTTTGCCACATCACCCTCTGCTGACTTCATCTTTATGTAATTATGAATCAAGGCAATTCTATCTTCACACAAAATTAAAAACCCAAAGTTCAAAGTGCCGAGCATAGTGGTTTATACCTATAATCCCAGGACAAGGAGACCAAGACAGGAGAATAGCAAATCTAAGACCAGGTTGGGCTATATAACAAGACTCTATCTCACAAAAAGAAAAAAGAAAAAAAAAAGAAACATACAATAATTCAAATTCCAAAAATCAAACACCAAAAAATAAAAGCTGGGGCTGAAACCCAAGATTCTTAAATCAAATCTGTAATACTACAAATGAATAAAGAAAATAGTTTTGTATTTTCAAGGTTCCATGACTCCACTGTACCAAGCCTCAATTATGACACTATCACATTTTTAAGACTCAGTTGTCAAATGCATTGCAAACAAATGTCTTCACTACATAATATACTGAACAGAATTATTCCAAAGCTCCACTTCTAACAGTCTGAAATAATATTCTACAGGTCTGACTGTGCTTTATTATACGACCTTGAATAAAACAATTAGCTTTTGATACAGATCTACGTAATGATCAGTTCCTATAATAAAAAATTAGCAGAGAATTGTGTACTATAATATACACATCAGCTTTAAATATCTAACTATCCAAAGTGTCTATAATATGGCAAGCAAAAGTACTTTGATGTAAATACATTTTGGTTAAGTTATTACATCCCCCTTTGAGGAAGAATCTTTCAAAAGTCTTGCTGCTTCCTTTTAAACCTTTGCTTTCCTGATTGGTCAACACGCCAACAGAACAAAGATCCAAAGAGACAAAGGAAGGACAGCAGAAAACACCTGCTAAGGCGTCAGACAACCTGGAACAAGACATACTTTTAAGTATAAGAACCAGGTCAGGGATGGCATGCCACGCCCATTTGATGGGGCCGTTGTCTTTTAAAGTAATAAACACTTCAGTTTTAGGAGTTGCTCTAGGTCAGACTTAGTTATATTTTAGGTAGGAACACCCAGAATGAGAAAACATAATGCTTCTAACTAAAGGGCCTTATAAAGCTACTTTTCTTAGTTTCTAGTCATTTTAATCTTTTCATCACTTAAAGCATGACATAAATTATAAGCATTATGATTTTTTACTTACTTGTATTTTTCCAAATGTTTCATCAAAGGGGTTTTTTACTATCAAGGAAAAGAAAGAAAAAAGAGAACTATTAGCATCACTCAAGAATTTAAATCCTCCTCACACGTACCCTGAGGAGCCAGCACATACTGTTAAACTAAAGCACATATGCAAACAAATGTAAACAAACTGGACGGAGAAAGTTGGGAAGGAATGACTAACTATGCTAGCCATCCTCACTTGAAATTCATCGTCTTTCTCCATCACAACGGAAAGCCCGAGTTCTGGTGCGATGATGAATCAGTGACTCAAATCTCCATCGAGTATTTAGCAATACCTCCTTAACTTCATGACCTGGTCACTCTCTAATCTTCCTATGAAGGGGAGGTAACAATGGCCCACACCTTATACACCTGCTGCAAGAAGGAAACCACATAACAATCCCTGTAATAAAATGCCTGTCATAGTCGTAGCGATCACCCACTAGGGTCCCAATATATACTACCCATTTATCATTACTAACTATATCATGTTTCTAACTTAACGTGTTGCTTCAACACGAAGTAATTCTATTGGGATTCAAACTTCTAATATCTACCAAAAAGACAAACAAACCTTCTGACTCTTCGCTAACATCTAGAAAAATGGCAAGGAGAAAACAGATCAAAGCAAATGACAACTAGATGTCAGTATCTGACAATCAAGTATTATATAGGGAATTTATAGTAATTCCATGTATATTATTTTTCTCTACCTAAAATCTCCCCAAAATACAATGCCAGATTACAATGCTAAATATATACCATCTCTCGCAATTACTGAGAACTTCTTCCCATATCACCTATTTTATTCTATACAAAAATTTTCAAAGTTCACAGACACTTGAAGACTTTTACACATTTTATTCAGCTTATATAGTCCAGCTGATCTCATAAAGTCATTCACACTGACCAGATTTCCTTTCTGAGATGCTTTTCTATTTTTATTCCAGAAAACAGGAAGTTCCATAGGAACCAGGAACTGCCTGATTCTAAGAAAGTTCATGTTCAAGACCATTTTGACAAGGTATAATTAAAAAGCAATGGGAGGGAAGTACATGCTGTTACCAGATTTTCCAAATGGTCTGTCTCCATACAACAAAAAAGGTGTCGACAGTGGGAAAGAAGTATTCTTAAAAGATAGAAAACCAGAAGTTCTCAAAATAGGAGTAGGAAAAAGAAGTAACATCATAAATATTAAATTAAAAAATCAAAACACATGGGTTGCAAAACTACTTTTTAAGTAGCATTAAGTTTTAATGTTACATCTGAACACTTTGAAATAAAGCTCAATACACTACCAAAAATGTTTTATCAATCTTAAAATAAGTTGGTGAGGTAATACTAAAAAACAAGTTTTAAAACATAAAAAACATGCAGCCCTGAAAAGACAAGTTCTAAGTCTTTGAAGAAAGCCCCGCTATAGCACTTTCCTACTTACTTGTTATGAAAGTGTTCTTTGTCACCATCCAATGGCAAACCAGCTCAAGTGTGTGTGTGTGTGTGTGTGTGTGTGTGTGTGTGACGGCAGAACTGTATGTAAACCAGGAGTGGCGTGTCACCAGACTGCTGCTCTTCCAGGAGCCTCTCAACTGAAACCAGGTGTTCCTCCCATTTGTATGAACGGAGCCAAGCAGTGAGTGCTGGGAAAGGCTTCCTGCTGCCTAAGCTAAACCCGCACTACATCGACGCGGTACACATGCTACTTGGTGTTGTCAAAGTCTAGTGTTAAATTACAGGGAAGCGGGAGGAAGGGATCAGGAGGACCGGGAAGGCAGGAGGGTGGGGTAACAGATAACAGACTGTTGAAAACGACTGCTGTCTTTTATAGCCTAGATCTGTGCTGCAAGAGTAACACTGAGAACTGACACATCTAAGGCCAGGGGGCTCTGTCTGCCCTTACATCAATGTTTTCTATGCCAACAATATAGCCTGTGCTTAAGTCTGAAAAGGAAACCATCCAAGCACAGCAATTCTTAGCAATAAGTAAGTCCTCAAGCTCACGAAAGAGGTATGTCCACACATCTTTCTCCCCTCAAACCATTTGAGTATTTTTAAAACACCAATACACCTCATTGGAACTGTGAGTTCTTTCAGGAGAAAAAGAATTACCATGTTTAAAAACCTACAAACATTCTCATCAATAGTGACCTAGTTAACTGTATGGAGAAACCTGGCAACAGTAAACAAGACCCTATTTCAAGAGTATCTGACAGCAGAACTCTCTTACTGGACCAGCTGGCCTCCTCTTCTCTAGGAAAACGGGATGCTTACAGTTCACAGTTGTACCCCAGGGAAGTGACAGTACCAAGCATTCCCAGATTCACACTGCCATCCCGAGGGCACAGCCAGCCATGAAGCCACTCTCCAAACTTATGCCTTCGACTCTATGCCTCCCAACAGTTTCATGTCACTGCTTTTTCTCAAATTCTCCTGGGTTGGCCATTTCCTCTCTACTTCCTGGTTCAGGTTATTTCAAACTTCAGATACACCAAACTCTTCTTGTACCTATCCTTAAATGACTTATCATTCCTTTAAACTGCACTCGTGACTACAAATCAAATTCCTAATATGTTTAATTTTGATCCTCAAAATCTTCCAATGCTTTCCTAAAACATTTTGCCACAAAGAACTAAATTTTAGCTTATAAACTTAACAAGACATGTTTTTATTTCCCTTCTCCAAACTTCTGTTACCAATTTCAAAAACACTGTTTTGTCAAACCTTTCATTAAATGTAAACTTTTTCCAGTTTTTAGGCCGAACATTTATCAACCTGTAGTGGGCATTTGTTCCATCTACGACCTTGGGGAGCCAGCCCTAGGGCGTGGCCTCTTGGCTAGCTTAAATCCTGAAGAGCATGAAGGGGGGGGGGGGGGGACAGCCTTCTCTCTCACACAGTGGAAACTGCCTCAGGCAGTGGGAAGCAGAGCGGGACCAGCTCTCAGCCTTCCAGGACTCTGCTTATCCTGTGTTAGTGAGTTATTCTCCTCAATATAATTCCTTAATAAATAATTCCTTTACCAGTTATCTGTGGACTTCATGCATAATCAACCATTCTTAATTCCTAACCAGGAATAAATTATAACCACATCTATGAGTTGGTATACTTCAGAGTATGTACTATTCTTAACCAAATAAACTAACGACCTTTCAAAAGGGCTCCACGTGGGTTACTAAGTGCTTTGAATATTACATGCTAGACAATGTAAATATGGGCACTCAATAAATCAATATACGTGTCCTAGTTTAATCTCTGTAGCTGTGAGAAAACAGACCAAAGCAACCCGAACGAGAGGTGTATCTAGCTTACAGGTCACAGTCCATCGTTTAGGAAGCCGAGATCATGAAGGAAGGAACGCTGCTTCCTGGCTTCCTCAAATTACCTTTCTTATACACAGCCCAGGCCCACCCACCCAAGGATGGCACCGCTCCAGGGGGCAGGCAAGAAGCTGAGCCCACAGACATGCCCACAGGACAATCCGACAGAGGCAGTCCCTTCACTGAGATTCCCTCTTCCCAGGTACGTCTAGGCTTGTGTCAAGCCGACAGTGGAGCGCACTGCCCTTGTAGACTTCTGTTCTACAGATTCCAAGAGACAACGAACAGTCAATGCTAGAAACACACTCGAGCCAGAGAGGCCTAAGTACCGGGGATGGCAGCAGCATCTTGACTGGGATGGAAAGAAGCTGTTCTATCTATGTAAGATAATGGGAGGACGCCACCCTCAGCCTGCATTTCAATAGACACCTGAGGAACACACCATGGGACGATCTGAAATTTGAAGGTCAGACATAGAAAGAATGGTCAAGTACACAAAGGCTGGAAGGTAGTCACATGTCTGGTATGTTACTCCTGGGATGGAAAGAAGCCAGGACAGTCAGAATATTCTACAGAGGAACAGACAGCAAGTAGTAAGAAACTTAAGTCAGGTTGTAAGACGATTTAAGGGGTCAGCAAGCAGGATCTTAAACATTTTTTATTTACTCAAAGACAGAAACGTCAGAAAACTAGAAGCATTTCTTATCTAGTTCATGTAATAAGGAGCAAGTCTTTCTGGGTAATTCGAAGAGTCCTAAGCATAGTGAATAAACATCTACTCACAAACCCGGAAAAGAGTAAGGGTATATATACTGAGTGCTTTCCTCCAGTGTTCTCTGGATCAACACAATTAGCTTCGCTGTGCACTGACATTTTCTAGGCTATGTATCTGCAATTAAAGCAAATTATAGAACACAGAAAGATGTTTTTTCCCAGGAAAATTCTAGACATTTGCTTCTGGTAATTTTCATAGTCTGCTCTCTTCTTTCTCTGCCCTGAGTGTCCAGTCTGCAGCCACACCATGAAGGTGTGGAAGTCCTGTAACTCACCGACTGTCCTATCTCAGACCCCCTGAGTGTCCAGTCTGCAGCTACACCAGGAAGGGGTGGAAGTCCTGTAACTCACTGTGACTTTCCTATCTCAGACCCTCTGGTAGTCTCAGTATCTTTACAACCAGACAGTTAACTATTTGGTGCTTCTTTCTTTCCCAACAAGACCACAAAACCCTCTTCCTATCTTGACATCCTGGAGAAAATTGGTGCTTACAGACATGGTGACTTAAGTTTGAAGGCCCAAGTCTCCTAGATTAGAGCTTCACTAACAGCACAAAGGTCCAATCATGCTGCCACTGTACAAGCCTCTCTCAAGTAAAAGGAATCACATTGTAGAGCTCTTGTACCAGGAATAATCTGGCTGACACATACTTTAAAAGTACCTCATTTAATACAACACCACAGTTTTAGAGAATGTATTACTACATTCTGTTCAGAGATACTGACCCATGAAAGTCTATCCTTGGGATAGACATGTTAGTAAACAGAATTCAAGACAAATGTCTGACTACAAAAACTATATAATTCTCATTATTAAAACTACCAAAACTCAAGTATTTTTCTACTTTGTTTAAAAAGCAAAGAATAGCTGGACAGTGGTAGTGCACACCTTTAATCCCACCAGAGGCAGGCAGTTCTCTGAGTCTGAGGCCAGCCTGGTCTACAAGGTGAGTTCCAAGGCAGCTAGGGCTACACAGAAAAACTTTTGTCTCGAAAAACCAAACAACAAAAACCAACCAAACAACAACAAACTACAAAGAGCATTTTTCTGTAGCACTTTCTGATTTTGAGTTATTAAACTTTAATTTCTTTAATGCTACAACACATTAAAAACGAGAAATGTGGCTGGGAGACTGCTGTTGGAGGTATGCTGTTGGCTCGCAGGTGAGGAAAACACCTCCCAACAAGTTCTCCTCAATGCCAAGTTCTCTACCTGCAATGTAGGAAGGTGTGTCCTATCAGTGGCGTGTCCCGTGAGGACACAGCCCTCTTCTCTGACAAAAGCACCTCATTCACAGGACTGCCCTTGGCACTAACCAAGTGACATCAGTTTTTAGAAGCTGTAACTTATGGACTCAGTATTGTGATACATCATTCAGCTTTATCTCTGAACATAAGATATGACCAAACAAGTCTCTGCTCTATGCCAGCTATGCTTAGTTATAGGATTCGAGAGCAAAGCTAAGCCCTCCTCTCAGTTCGTTCAGCAGAGCAATGACTCTAGAAACAGGCTTTCGGAGGCAGCCACTTACAACTGTGAAACTCTGTAACCTGACACTAGCTGGGAGTCCTCGGAAACATTCATCTAAGCAGTAACATTAGCCACCTAAATTACCAATTATCTCTCTGAGTTGTATCTTTCTATACAGAGATATTCAAATTTGCGAATCCCATCTCTAACATGAGTGGGATTATAAGGCCTGATTATATGTAAAAGGGAGGGGGAGAAGAGGGAATGTTTCCAACAGCTGAAGAGCACTGCACCTGTGTGGCCAGCACTTTTGAATGTCACCATCAGCCAGATGGATCTAAAAAGGGACAGTGAACCAGGCAGGACATTCTTCTGCAACAGTAATTACATATTTGTTTCCTGACAATGTGACGGTTACTCGTGGCCCTATTAAATAGGCTCTCAGTCCACAGCACAGACATTTAACGCATACTTAAATCAGAGGTCATTTACAGTCCACTCCTGTAAGACTTCCTTTCAGGGAACACTCCACTACCTTTATTCTAGTCATGAATGACCCTACAGCCTATTTACCGACCTGGAATATAAAGGTCCAAACCTAAAATAGTTGATTCATGAAATAAAGGAAAAAGGGCAAAAATTCTAAAACTTCTCTACCTCACATACTCTATAAGACAGGTTTTCCACTTGTCTCTGTGTTAAGAGAGGCAATAATCTCATGTGTCTTCCAAATAACAGTTTATAATGATTTTATAAAATAAAGAGGGCTTAAATGTATCAAATCCTAACAATACAAAGAAAAGAGAAAAAATGTACTCAGGGATTTAAAAGGCCCAAACTCGGAATCCAAATGGCCGGTTACACTGTTTGAACTTGGTTAGCTCTTACCCTCTGTACATGATAGAGAACACCATGGTCCATTTCAACCTTATGATCACCAGGAAGTCACGTGTTTGCGCAAAACAGAAACAGATTCCTGGGCATGGTGGCACGCACCCAGTACAGGTTAACAAATTCAAAGTCACCTTGGGGCCACAGGGAAACTATGCCTGGAAGATTTTCTCTTTTTAAAAGAAATAACAGATATAAATTAGTTACGGGCTGTAGTTACGGGCTGTAACTGAAATTACTCATAAACTTCTTATTATGATTGTGCTCAGGTCTGGGATCTATTACAAAAATTACATAAAAAACAAAACAGAAGGACAGCTAGAGGAAACAAGGATAAGCTCCGTTATAAAGCAAATACAGAACTGTGAGCAGCAGGACTAGGCAACGGGGGCATGAGTAGTGATTCCTTCAACTTCGTTTGAAATTGTCATGTATTATAGAGGAAAAATAAATACAAATAAATATTTTACTTTAAAATCTATTTTACAAAGCAAAACAAGAAATACTTATGGGTAATGTTAATTACTACCAAAAATCTGCTTTTAATCTGACCTATGAGAAAATTTGAGGTTATTACTCTGTTAAACCAAAAAACTTAACTCTTCTTACTGCCACAACAGAAGTGATATCACAGGGTAAACTGTTCTCCATACAACTGAAGAGATCAATAGTCATGTGTAAGTGGGAGGCGAAGGCACAGACCTCAATCTCAGCCACTCAGGAAGCGGAGGCAGGATGACTAAGTTCAATGCCTGCCCAAGTGAGTTCAAGGTCAGCCTGGGCTTAAGTTAAACAGTCAGACCCACTCCATGAATGAATGAATTAGTTCATACTTTCTCAGGACAACAGAACTTGAGGGAATTTCTTCCCCGAAAAAAATGACCTGCACGAAATGTTGAAAGTCCTTTAGAGGAAAGAAAAAGGAGCCGGCGGTGATGGCACACACCTTTTAATCCCAGCACTCGGGAGGCAAAGCCAGGCGGATCTCTGTGAGTTCAAGGCCAAACTGGTCTACAGAGCGAAATCCAAGACAGGCACCAAAACTACACAGAAACCCTGTCTCAAAAAAACAAAACAAAACAAAACAAAAAAAAACTGTATGCTGGGCGGTGGTGGCAGGAGGATCTCTGTGAGTTCGAGGCCAGCCTGGGCTACAAAGTGAGTTCCAGGAAAGGCGCAAAGCTACACAGAGAAGTAACCCTGTCTAAAAAAAGAAAAAGGATTCAGGTTCAGAACTTGGATCTAAAGTAATGAAGCACATCAGGAAAGGTATGAGTGAATATAAAATGAACTTAATCAGTAATTAATAACTTCCCAAAACAGAAAACACCAGGCCTAGGTGAGTTTACTGGCGAATTTGAAATCTAAATATTTGAAGAATTTACCAACTGTCTATGCTACCCTTCAGAAGACAGACTACTCTTCATACCCAAACCAGACATTATTATAAGGAATTCACCCAACTGTCTACACTACCCTTCAGAAGACAGACTACTCTTCATACCCAAACCAGACATTATTATAAGGAATTCCCATATCAACATCTGTCATGAACACAGGTGTCACGGGTGTAAAATCTGCTACAGAACAGCAAGTCAGATCTAACCACGTAGAAAGAACAATATTCCAACCAAATGTTAGGTAGCCAGGCTTTTGACAACAAAGCTCTACTCACAACAGCTGGAAAATGGAACCAGCCTAGATGTTCATCAACTGAGAAATGCAAAATGAAAAAGCAGTACATGTACACAATGGAATTTTATTCAGCTATAAAGAAAAATAAAATAAAGCTTGCGAGAAGATGGCTGGAACTGGAAAATACCGTACTGAGGTAACCTAGCTACCCCAGAAAGTCAAACGCCGACACGTTTTCTCTCAACTGGAGATCATAGTTTGGAATTGTTAGTTTTAACTTGAAATGTCTAGACCTGAAAGTGACAAGGGGACCGCAGTGGATGTGAGGAAGAGACCTTGGGGGCAGGGATGGCAGAACACACGTAACATGGAATAGAGAGAGGGAATAACTGAGTGTTGCAAGTTTTTAACGGGAACAAGGCCAAAGGGGGATAGAATGGAGTACATGGAGGGAGCTAACAAAATTAAGGCCACAGTCACCTAGAAACTCACTACTTTATACGTTAATTAAACATACGGTCTTTCAAAGACTGAACAGACATACCATGCATAGGTGGATAATGCTAACCCTGAAGCCATGGGTTAGGAAATGAAATCTCGGTGTCTGCTGTAGGACACCTCCCTGTGTTACTGGCTAGCAAGGCCACAGAGACCCTCAAAACTAGACAGATTATGTATGGCACTGCCCTTGGTTGCCCAGCAGAGTGGGATGATAAGACCCTACGGCTCAAGATGCCCCACACCTTGGTTGCATAATCTACACAAAGCAGGCTGGAACTGAATGGAAAGCTTCACCCCTGCTGGCTAGTCTTCAGAGTGCCTGAAGGTGCTACATGCAGGCAGCTGGAGGCAAAACCAAACTAAACAAGGATTGCTCTCGGCTCTGCACTGTGCACACCACATTACCAACTTACCAGGCAAGGGTGCTCACTGGTGCATAGTGACATGGCTGTATCAGTGGAGCAACCAACTGATTTCTGATGGGCTCTGAGGTCCACATGCAGGAGAGAGTTCTCAGTCAAAGTTCCATGACCAGGCAGGTCAAGGCCCTAGAAAGGAACCTACTTCTCATGGTGCCCTCAACCCGGACCAAAGAAACGTCTTTCTGCAATGGCTGCTGCTAATTCAGAGAATCATGGCTTGTCAAGGTTCTGAGAGCGAGTGGCTGAGTGGCTTTTGAGAGCTTAGCTTTAAATGGGATGCCCTTATTACCTCCTCTAAGATTCAGGGAACAGCCAAGAAGTGTGGAAAGAATCTAAGAGCTGGATGATGGGGAGAAAAGCCATGAAAAACCATCTTAGAGCTGCACTATGGCTAGGGCACTCATGAACAACTCACAGTAACTGCAATTGCCTACAGAGGACCTGCACAAGATGAGCACATAAACACCCAGCTTTCAGTGGAGGAGGGACTCATAGCCTCACCTGACCAGGGGAGCTGAGGCAGCTGAGGGCTACTAGTGTAAAGAAAGTGGGAGATGTAGCTACTGATGAGTTAGTTACTCATGCTCCAGAGGATAGCCTTATACAACTCTGCCTATAATTGTCTGCGGCATGCTCAACCATAAAGAACACCTTTTTATTGCTTCGCCCCCATCAGTGCTGTGGGAATATCACTGTAAGAGCCCAAAGTTCGGGAGGACCGCTGCAAACTATGTCTTCTGGACATAGCTGGGCCGCTGGGCTCCTGAACTCTCAGCAGCTGTGGTTGTCTGTGTAAGATATGCACAAGGTCAAAGCCGTCCACACCACAGCATGGCCCAGGTAGACCAAGTGCTCACAAAGGCCCACCCCAGCTGAAGAGCTATTGGCAGTTGAAGGCAGCTAGGAGTCAGTTTTCTTCAGGGGTGTGGTCCCTGGTAGGCTGCTCATATTCCAGTGACTGAACTAGACCCATGAGCATATGGGCAATACTAACTGGACTCAGCAGGGAGCACAGTGAAGGGGGAAAGGAAAATTGGGGAGAAAAGGAAGAAAAGGTTAGAATAGACATGAAATTGAGACAGGGAGAAAGGACTGGGGTGGATATGATCAAGTACATCATAAGCATGTATAAAATTCTCAAAGAACAAATAAAAATACAATATTTTAAGTCAATTGCCTTCTTATATACCAGGCAAGGGACGAGTGGGTTTTACCATATAAGAATAAAAAAGAAAAAAAAAAGAATGAAATAAAAATAAAAGACAGCATTGCCCAGGCTGGCCTTGACTTCTGTGTAGACTGAAGCTCCCCAAGTCTCTTCGGGTTCTGAATACCACCCAACTCATGAATTGTTCTTTGTTCAAGTAAACTTTACTCTGTGGAGCTTTTTAGCACTGTGTTATTCCTTCAGCTCCTTTTATTCCCACAGAGCTTTTATGGAATACCTCAGATTCCAGATGTGACCTTAATGGTGAAGTAAGTCCAACTGTTGTAAAGCTTCCTCGGGTATTAGAAGAAGAACCTAATCTATCATTGAAAGGAAAAAGCGGCCTTTCTGAGACCATATGGAGCCTCCACCTCTAAGGAGTTTTCAACTGCATTTCTGCATTTCTGACTATGTTCAGTCTCTGCTTTATGCTGATTTCCAGAGCTTAACTTCATGGAGCCACCACACACAAGAACTGAACTTGCCAGTTGCATAATGATACTCGGAACAAATCAACATGGCTAATACTTTATTCTCTAAGGTCTAAGCAAACAACCTTAAAATCCTGGGATAAAACTAATTTAGTCTCTGTCCCTTTATACTGTCCACTATGGGCTGCCCATCACTAAAACCCCCTTAGGACCCAGGATAAAGACACCTGGTATGATCATCTGTACTCAAACCTTGGTTCTGCCACATACACACCTCAGAGAGTCTCTTAACCTTCCAAAGATTCTCTTTCCTCATCTAAAGAACAAGAACGACGATAGGAAACAACTGCTGGGGGCTTTGTTGTTTTTCTGGACTTTGGGTTAACCACAATGGTTCCTCAGCAATTTCGTCCGTGAAATACATTCTGATTACTCTCAGCTCTATCCTCTTACCTCCCTACCACTCCTGTCAAGCCTCCCCACCATTTTGTTTTGTTTTGTGACCCCCTGAGTTCAACCAGGGTGGTCTCTGTAAACATGGGTATGGAACTAGCCAATGGAGCCTGGTGGGCTGGCCTGTGGGTACCCCTCTGAAGAAGACAGGACTCTCCTCCAGAATCATTCGGAGCCAGCAGTTGAGAAGGAGGGAGAGGGTTTTCCTGAGCTCTTCCCCCGGGACTATTTTCAGGTCCACTCTCGGGCAGGGCAACAGCAGCTGCCGTGAGTTCAAGACTGCAGTGGCCGCCCCAGGCCCTTCTCGCTACCTTTTGACTCTGACATGCTTTCCATCCCTTCTCAGTGACATTTCAAGCCTTAAAGGGGATGGCAGAGATGATCTGCTTAAGGCTGAACATTCACTGTCCCTTTTTGAATAGCCAAGAATCTCAGCATTCACCAACATGCACTGCAAAGAGAAGTTTCTACAAGTAAGGCTGAAGGTAGCATGTGTCTGTGGCATGCCCATCATGGAACCCTCAGCTGTCAGTTTTAAGAACTAAATAATGCAAGCAAAATCTATAAACATTTTAGTGCTCAAAAGACAGAGGTATACATACATAGACTTAGGGCCCCTTGAACAAAGTCATCATTAAATGTTTATAATTACAAATCCAGTCACAGTAAAACCCTCAGTTTCTTTTGTTTTTAAGGGGCACATTCTTTCTTTCTCTCTCTCTCCTCTCTCTCTCTCCCCAGCTTTTCGAGACAGGGTTTCTCTGTGTAGTTTTGGAGCCTGTCCTGGAACTCACTCTGTAGACCAGGTTGGCCTTGAACTCACAGAGATCCACCTGCCTCTGCCTCCAGAGTGCTGGGATTAAAGGCGTGCACCACCACTGCCTGGCTGAAGCCTTGGTTTCTTACAGCTGTCCTTACTCCTGAAGAGACTTGGATAAACAAAGCCCTCTCAAATTTCTCCTCTGCAAAAAGCAGCGTATAACTCTGAAACTCCTTCAAAATCCAAGATGGTCTATGCGGCAAAAATGATTTTAACTTTAGAAGCTTTTATTCCTCAGCTCTATCCTTTCCTCTCAAGAACCACAATCCTCAAATATAAATGGGGTGGGCATAGAACCCTGTAACAGACGGGTAGAGTTAACTGTGTAAGAACAGCTATGAAGAGTCTTGTAAAGTATAAAACAAGCTATTATATTCATGTACTATCTGTTCTAGCTAGACTAGAATCTTTTCTTCCACTTGAATCGATATGCTTGCTTTTTACCAAACTGTACACCCTATTATACTCTAGCTTTAAAACATTTAAATTCAAATAGCATGCTCACATATTTTTATTTATTTTCCTCTAGGACTCATACTACAGTTTCATAACTAAGCATAAGTGATGAAACTCAGTGGCTATTTTAAATCTCCATAGAAACTAACAAAAATTATTAAACAACATAGGTGCTTGCTTTAGGAAAGAATGAGAGTTGGCTCAGCAGTTAGAACACTTGTTGCTCCTGCAGAGGACCTGGGTTTAATTCTCAGCACCTAAAAGGTGGCTCATGAACATCTCATTTCTAGTTCCAGGGGATCCCATGCCTCTTGGGCAGCAGGCATGCATGTGGTACACAGATACACATCAAACAAACAAACAAACAAGAAGCCAAGGGAG
The DNA here is from genome assembly GCA_902168325.1 of Peromyscus nudipes. Classification (NCBI taxonomy): domain Eukaryota; kingdom Metazoa; phylum Chordata; class Mammalia; order Rodentia; family Cricetidae; genus Peromyscus; species Peromyscus nudipes. Next base: position 11,474 of record CABHPH010045528.1, on the reverse strand, counting down.
AAAGAACAAAAAAAAAAAAAAAAAAAAAAAAACCCAGCAAGCTGTGATCCTATAACCAGAAGAATAAATACTGCTATCCGTTCCCACTTTATTTGGCGTGCCGAGACTGAACCCAGACCTCAGACACAAGGCAAATGCTCTACTGCTAAGCCATCGTCTCGGCCCAACAGTAAAGCGGTAATTCCAAGTTAAAGATGTCTTACACATAATTCATGATTTTTGACCAATGCAAAAAGGAGAGATTTCCTGTTTTTCCTTTTTGTACAAAAGAGGCTGCTACATAATACACTACAAAACGATATAAAATGTCTATAACTCAACATGAGTGACAGCTTCCCAGAAGTCTTTCTCAAAATACTGACCAAGTTAACCCTTTACCCGACACAAGCCTCACTGGTCATTAGTTTTCTCTCTTCCCAACAAGAGCTGACTTCTCCCTCCTCTCACTAGTCATGAGTCCGCCTGGAAAGGCCACGTCTCATTTCTATGTCTAGTTTCAAGAGGAATAGAAAGCAACTTAAACTGGAAATGGTAAGGTAAGCACAGAGGGCTATCCCCAATAATATGAGAGTAGTATTGGTGTGTCCAGCCAAGAGGCAGTCGGTGCCTTACTCAGTATAAGGAGCAATAGAGTCAAGTACTAGAGTGAGTCAAAACAGCACAGCACAGAACTGAACGCCACTCACCCGCCTACCCTGTCTCTCTCTGTGTTCTAAACTAGTGCAGCATAGAAAACAGAACAAGGGTTTTAAGATCAGAAGAGTTGTAGATCCCACTTAGCAAAGAACTCTGTATGTCATTATTTGTATCTGTAAATTGATAACAAGACCTACATCACATTACTAGAAAGATTAACTAAGATTATATAGAACCAAGTGCATGGCACATTGTAATCATCCCAGAATTAGTAATCATGAGATTTAATTAAACCAATCATGTAACTCAGGGAAGTCTAGATCTCCTAACCACATGTGTCTACTGAGCCCTGAAAATGTCACTAGTCTGTTGAGTTATACTATGTGTAAGACTCCGATTTTGAATCCTAGTACACACCAAAAAAGCACATAAAATATTTCATCAGCAACTTCTACACTGGTTATGTCAAAAATGACTTTCTAGCCATACTAGATTAAGTAAAGTTAATTACTAGTATTCAGTTTATGCATTTCCTTTTATATCTTAATGTGGCTACTAAAAAGTTCTGACTGAATATATTACTTGTATTATATTTCTACTGAATGATTCTGGTCAAATAAATCACAACATTGATATTTCAAATTCAAAACGGAATGAAACTGTCATTATATGTCTCACACAAATTATCTAGGAGACTGGAGATATTCATGCACTTTAAATTCCTTCTAACTTAGGACTGTGTATGCACTGGGACAAACCTCATCTTCCCACTTTGGTATAAGAAAACTCATCCTGCTTTATCAGAAGAGCATCTAAGCAGCGAACACTTGTTTGGTACTATTCCTCAGCTAACAGTAACAGACGCCTCCCCTAAGATCCAACTGTGCCATGTCTAGGAGGGCATTTCCAGGAAGGAGAAGTAGGGAGGATGATCCTCCCTAAAGTGGGCAGGCAGCACCTTAGGTTGCAGCCTAGATATAAAGAGAGGGAAAGTGCTGCTCTGCCTGGCTGCCTTGCTCCTTGCTGGCGAATGCATCAATCATGCTGCCGCTGTGGTTGCTACTGTCCTCTGCTTACCAGGGACCTCGGCATCGTAGGCCTTCCAGCCGGACTGCACAGCAGCAGCTCGGGTGGCCTCCAGGCCTTCAGTGTCAGGCTGGAACTGCTGAGGGAGGCACTGAGCTCTGAGGACTGAGCAGCTTCGGGGTCCTCGGCCTTCCTAGTATGAAAACAGCTACTATTGGACTACCCAGCCACTGTCATGTGAGCCAATGGATAATTCCTTTTCAAAAGGTACACTCATTCTATTAGTTCTGTTCCTTTAAAGAATCTGAGTAAAACACCACCTACATTTTAAAATCTATTTTCTGCCTCAAATTCAGTTCTGCATTTTACATTAATGTACCATCTCTCTGACTTGCAAATCTACCTTCTGGTGGTCAGCACTGTTAAAATCTAGCTGCTGGTTGTATTTTGTAATGTATCACAATAATGTAACTATAAAAATAAAAGGTTCTTCAGTCTGGGAAATAAGGAAGGCATTAATTAGGTGATATGAAACCATAGCCCCTTTTATCTACTCAGACAGTGTAAGAGACAAGTTTAAAAGTATCAAGGACTATAAATTTAACCAATTTTTCATTACTTATTGAGCTTAACAAGTGTTTCTTAAATTATACTACTATAGCTGGAGAATTCTACCTTACAATATTAGAAGTGCAGTTTAATAATCTCAAGTTTCTTTAAATCACTAATTTAAAATTCCCTATAAAAGTCACTGGCTGGACACAAGGCTTATTTGACTGTGCTTCCAACTGACAGCTATAAGAAGCAAGGCTCAAGGGTTCTGAGTAACTCCCTTACCCAAACACAGGCAGCCGCTGAGCCCCAGCGACCACTGCTACCTGACAGTGAGGCGGAGGCAGCAGCTCAGTCGGGCTGGAGCGGAAGGGCCTCGCTAACACTCAGCTGCAGGACCCTCACCCACACACGAACTCCTCATTTCTTCTGCATCCCAGTTTCTCACAGGGATAGCAGCAACTACTCTCATAAAAACTAAATCATCCACACACAGTTCTTAATGTTCCCTCTTATCAACTAAGTCTTTAAATTCTAAAAGGGACAATTGAAATGATAATTAAAAAAACAAGACATTTTGTCATAAGCATAATACTTCTAGAACATCTTGAACTAGTAGTAAATGTTCAGATTTATAACATTTTCATTTGGGGCACATTTATTCTCCATGTTTCTTCAAAAAAAAAAAAACCCACTTACTTCTAAAAACCTGCATGAAATAATATCTACATTAAAATTGTGTGATGTATAGATGCAATTCTCACTTGAGAAACTGTGGTACCAAAAATAGGTTGAAGGAATGATCCACCCACACTAACACTCAGCAGTGGAATTATCCAACTCCTCCTTTATACAGAGTGCATGTTGTGGTAAGCTTTACCATAAGGCACTCAAATGTGCAGGAACTATTTTTTAAAGTTAGGTTTCAAAAATTACAATATACAAATCCAAACATTGTTGCATAGTAACCAAACCCAAAGTCCTCACAACTCTGAGGATTCATAAAAACGTCTAATTTTTAAAGTGTATATCAACACTGTAGACCAGAGGTTCTCAACCTTCCTAATGCTGCGACCCTCTAATACAGTTGTGTTGTTATGACCCCCAACCATAAAATTATTTCATTCCTACTTCATAACTGTAGTCTTGCTACTGTCATGAACTGTAATGTAAATATCTGCTATGCAGGAGATCTGACATGTGACTCTGGGGCTGAGAGCCGCTGCTGTAGAACATTTCCTATCCATGAAGACAAACATAAAACTAAATGGACAACACAAAGTTTGGTTAGAAAGGAAAACCACATATGCTATGTATCTAAAACTCTACCACTTAAAGATAAACCCTAGAAAACAATTAGTTTGATACTGAAATCTATATGATAAGACCACTACTTTCCCACCAGTTTTACAACTGCCTAAGTATTTCAAAAGTTAGAAACCTTATTATAGCTTTATCTACGAAGTACTACAGTTTGTATTATAGCGGACACCTCTTCCCCACATATCTATGAATTAATCTTAGGTGAGAGTAAGTGGTCCCACACAATCCCTAATAGTTGAGAGGTCATTTTTAGCAGTTCTTGGATTGCACACACCAATCTGTTTAACCCACTCACATCTCTTCATAGTTTTCTGGCTAACAGTCACAGAGAAGATGGACTGAATACTTATGTCCTTATACACATAAAGGCAATCTAGCATGTTGCCTATCCTGTCCATACAGGACTTCTGCATGACCCTGAGCAAGTTCCTTAACCTTCCGCTGTCTGTCCATCTCTACAGCAGGGAAGCAGCTACGTGAGGATTAATGAGGGTTTTGTCTGAAACACAGCACACACACAGGGTTAATGTTGTGATTACTAAGGCACATACCAGGCTTTACTTTACATGCATTCTTTGTTATCCTCACTTTGGTCTACTTCACAATGAGGATGCTGAGGATTACGGTACCTAACTTATCTTTAGTTCAAAAGCTAGCAAGTCAAAGTGCCAATTTTTACACACCAGCTCTCTCCGCCAATGTTTCCTCAAACCACTTACTTCCATGGGGATAAACAAGTTCTCACTGATGATTTCTAATTTTAAATTAGTCGACAGATACTTTTCAAAAGAAAGACATTCTCACAGAGCAGATTTTTAATTTCTAAAATCCTCACACTGGTATATCCCAACATCTGTGATATACAGGAATGTTCTTAGGAGGTCTAAAAAGATTGTTTTCTTACCAAGTGGTCAACTTTGTGAAACAGTCCTTGCCCATGTCTCTTAGCTTTTCCCCAGTGTTTCTACAGGAACCCACAGGGCAGTTCCACTGAACTCAAGAGACACTCCTAAATAAAAGGCATTTTCTCCACACCACCTTTCTCCCAAACAAGAGTCCTCTTCTGCATCTCTAATCCTTCTCTATGGTGTCAATCTTCCTAAGTCCCTCAGACTCATGATCACAAATTCTGATTCTGAATACAGAAAATCAAGAACAATCAACAAGTAGATTTCTTTCTTCAAAACAATTCTCTTAAGCCCTAGTCAATCCCCAATTACCTAAGTTTCCTAACATCCAGCTCCTTGTCTCTGTTACTCTAACTTGTCACTCCATTACCGGAGAAACAATGTAACCTAACCGTGGCAGCTCTCTGCTCTAAGCCCTCCATGGGCTCCCACTGCTTAACCCACTGAACTTGGCCAAACTTGGACTTCAGGCTTCTGATATTTTCACTGATACAGTGAATTCTCCCCCATTTATTAAAGCATGGTACTTGTCACATAATTACCTGTTTCTTAACAACTTCCTATGAGTGAACTTGATGTAGTCCAAATTTCTGTGGGAATGGGTTACTTTTATACACCCTTATGGGAGTAATTAATAACTGATACACAATGTGCTCATCAGTGTAGATTTAAAGTAGTTCAGTTCAAATGACGACTGGGGCTCCTGGACTGAAAACTGTCATGTAAAATGGCATAGTATTTATATATAGCTTTCATTCATCCACTTCTGTACTCTAGATCATCTCTACAATACTTTTAATGCAGACTACTACATAAATAATTGAATATAAATCATGACATAAATTTATGTCAATTGCTATATAAACACTGAACTATACTGTTAGGCAATAACAAAGTACATGTTTATATAATATATATACACACAAAGTACATAAATATAATTATCACATAAATTTATGTTAATTGCTACATAAACAGTCATTGTATTGTACTGTTTAGGCAACAACAAAGTACATGTTTAGATGATAATTTCTGTCAAATATTTTTGGTTAAATCTACGGATGTCAAACCTACACATACAGAGGGCCTGTGCTGGGTACTTATATATGTGATCATTTATTCAACATTGACTGGGTCACAAATTTGTGATCCAAGGATACTACAGCAATTTCCATCCTCTTGAATAACACTAAACATCTGACATACATTATCTCATTTATCACTTAAAGCCACTCCGGGGAGGTATCAAACACTCTCATTTTTTAACATGAGACAAGTATATTTCTAGTAAAGTCACAGAACAGAGAGAGAACTGAAATTCAAACCTAAAACTAAGTAATAAAGCCTGTACCTGACCTACAGGAAGATTAACCGAAGGAGTATAATCTGCCTGCCATGGTAGATTCACACATCATATAGTATAATAAATGCTATGAAGGATGCAGAAGCTCTGATTTGAGCACAAAGTACTGGTCCAAACTTGGATAAACAGGATGAAGTGTTCACAAAGCACACTTTCAAGTAGAGAATAGAGAGGAAAAGAAACTATTACCAAGGAAGGGAATAATATGCCCAAAGACACAAAATGCCATTACACATTCAATGACTAGGAAGAAATGAAGGTAGTAGAAAGGACGAGTGTAACCTCAGGACAGGTTAGCCAAATTTGACTTCGGCCAGTAAGGAAGAGAAAGTCACTGAGTAACTTGTAGCGAGAGACCAAGTACATGCATGCTTTAGAAATACTGCTCTGCAGGGAAACACTGGAAGGGCACTGCCTAGAAGCAAGGGCTCTGAGGTTATCATGAGTTCAGGCCGAAACTAACCTAAAAGCAGAAGTGATAGACACAAAGAGTGAGCCAGGCGGGGCTGGTGCACGCCTTTAATCCCAGCACTTGGGAGGCAGAGGCAGGTGGATATCTGTGAGTTCAAGGCCAGCCTGGTTTACAGAACAGTTCCAGGAGAGCCAGGGCTACACTGACAAACCTTGTCTCAAAAAACCAAACAACAATCACAACAACAAAGACTCGAAAGATGCATGGAGACTAGAGTTACTAGACATCCAAATCAATCAGGAAAGAAGATGAAGGGAAGGAAGGAACCAAGCAAAACCAAGTTCTCTCTCGAGCTCTGGGTATGTATGGAAGCACCATTATCAAAAAAGAAGAGAGGGGCAAAAGCAAGGGGGCAGGGCAGGTAATGCCAGACGGTGCTGGTTCTTGGGACTCTCAGAAGACATGCAATAAACACACAGGTAAGTCCAGCATTCGGAAGAGACAGTTATGAGAGAATACAGAGTGAGAGGCCGTTCCCGGTGAGAACGGATCAAACACCCTAGGGGTGTATAACGGATGGCCCCGAAGATGAAGTTCCACAGACTAAACCATTACAGCAGAGGCAGATACCAGGATGAAAACTGGCGGACAGTGGTGGCGGTGTGCAGGTTTGTAGGAGTGAGTGGACATCCAAGGGAGCTGGCAGTGCACTGAGTGACCCAAGGAAGAGAACTGGAAGCTAGGTAACTGGTCACCTACAGATGGACGACAGCGGAATCGCGGG
>CABHPH010045526.1:0-22163 GCA_902168325.1 Peromyscus nudipes | reverse complement strand
GTGTGTGTGTGTGTGTGTGTGTGTGTGTGTGTGTGTGTGTGTGTGTGTGTAGTAAAGCCAAAGAAGAGGAAGACAACAAACAAGAAAAAGGAGGAGGAGGAAGAACTGTTTCCTACGACCAGGGTATGGTATCTTGTCACAGCAGCCTGATCTACGATATTCAACAATTTCAGTCGTGTCACTATGATTTATAGAGGAGTAAAATTTAAAAGAGAGCTTGCTCGAGGTTATACAGCTAGATCTAAAAATCACAGCTTGATCTCAACACAGAGATAGTGGGTGACTTTAATATCCCACTCTCACCAAGATACAGGTAATCCAGAAAATAAGTAAACAGAGAAACTCTGGACTTAAATGCCATCATAAATCAAGTGAACCGAACAGATATTCTACCCAAACACTAACGAATGGACATTGTGCTCAAAAGCCTGGGGAATCTTCTCTAAAACTGACCACATACTAAGCCACCAAGCAAATCTCAAAAAATAGATGAAAACTGAAATTGTGCTCTATCTGAACACAATTGAATAAAGCTGGATATCAACAGCAATAGAAACCACAGAAAGGACACAAGTTCATGGAAACTAAAGTGCACACTACAGAATCATAACCCGGTCAAGGAGGAAATCGAGAAGGAAATTTAAAACTTCCTAGAATTGAATGAAAGTGAAAATACATCATATCAAAACCCTTGGGACACAACAAAAGTGATGCTAATAGAAAAGTTTACAGCACGATGTGCCTATTCAAAAATAAAAAAATAAAAAGAGTGATCTCAAATTAATAATGTACCTGAGAGTCTTTTAAAAGTTAGAACAAACAACAGGCACAAAGTAGGCTAGGCAGGAAAAAAAAGAACATCAAAATAAAACAATACAAAGAATCAATAAAATGAGTTGGGTTTTTTTTTAAGATTAATGAAATCAACAAACCTCTAGTCAAGTTAGCAAAGATTACCTTGATTTTCAATAGAATACTCAATGTTCTGAGATGAGGTGGCGTCTAGAACCCCAAGTCTTCCAGGCTTGACATTCTATCAGTCATCACTAATGAGTCCTTTGAGTTAAAGCATAAAAAGGTTTTGTAAAGTTACTTATCTCCCAAAAGACAAGAAAATATTATGTACCTGCCATCATCTTATCAAGTATAAAAAATATAATTGTGTGAAATTTGGGAAAGGTGAGTAAAAAAAGGTTATCTTGTCACCTCAGAAAGCTCTGAAGAACTGGGTCATGGGAGGAAGAATGAGTTGAGCCAGATTAATTAGAAAGAAGCCTGAGGAATTCTGGTGGCAAAACAAACAAACAAACAAACAACAAAAAAAAAACCTCTTACTTTCATCTAAAATCAATGGGAGAAGAAAAATTCTGAAACTGTTTTGTCCACTAGTGACAGAGAGAACTAGATGTTCAGTCTTCTTTCTTCTTGAGACAAACACAATTACAGTAGGAAAAAAGCTATTCCCATGCTGTAGAGATGCTGGTGTAGCACATCCATGATTCCTTCTTATCAAAGTGTGAGATATGAAACACGTCTCCTTGGCTTGCGGTAGATGTGAGATGTGTCCCTTTGATGGCACTGAGGATGGCCTCAGATGTCACACAGTACTAGCTTTGTTTGCTAACCTCCAAAGGATGTGTGACTGCTCTGTGCTCAGTTGTTCATTGTGGTTAGAACATTATTTTAAGATGTGTCACATTTGTTTATGCTATGGAACATTGGTTTAATGATGCAAAGATGTGCTACATTTGTCTAACTCTGTGAAGCTGTGTTACTGTGCCTGTCTAAAACACCTGATGGTCTAATAAAGAGCTGAATGGCCAAAGTGAGGCAGAAGAAAGGATAGGTGGGGCTGGCAGGCCGAGAGAATAAATAGAAGGAGAAATGGGGGTGTGGAGAAAGAGCAAAGATCAAAAGAGCCAAAAGAGCAAAAACAACCAACATTTTGGCATACTGACGTGTGCCAAATTTCCATGTAGGTCCTGTGAAAGCGGAAGAAAAAAAATAAGAGAAAAAGGACACAGCTCCTTTAAGAGGTGCTGCTGCTCAGCTGGCAGTGCTAACCAAAAATGGGGAGCTAAGTAAAAATCCCTTGTGGCAACTACTAGTCAAATGTTTTACATTGGCTTGGATTTTCTATATTGATACAAATTTGAGGTAATTTTTGTTATACTGCATATATGTTATAGAAATGATAGGATAAAAAGGTAGATTATTGAAACTACACTTTTAAACCAAAAAGCAACTACTAGTCTTAAATATTTTACATTGATAAGGATTTTTGTATATTGATACAAATTTAAGGTTATTTTTGTTAGAAAATACTGTACATACATTTCTACTCTTGGTCAAGATATTCACCTATACAGCTCATTTAACAATATAATGTAAATTTCTAGTCCTTGAAAGTTTTTTTGTTGGTTTTTTTTTTTTGGTTTTTTGTTTGTTTGTTTGTTTGCTTTTGGTTTTTCAAGACAGAGTTTCTCTGTGTAGCATTGGAACCTGTCCTGGAACTCATTCTGTAGCCCAGGCTGACCTCGAACTCACAAGAGACCCACCTTCCTCTGCCTCCCAAGTGCTGGGATTAAAGGCGTTGTGACACCACCACCTGGCAAAAGTTATTATTACAAGCTATTTAGGATAATAAAGAAATGCAGGTTAGTAGTTAGGCAACTATTACAATCAAACTGCAGTCATATTAGGTATGTTTTCAAAGTCAAACATATATTTTAGATGGGCAGGCGGTCTTCAAACACTTCAGAGACCTACAGAAAATGGAATTTAAGATGCTTTAATAACACTTTAATAACATAGGTTTTTTTTTTTTTTAACAATGAGACATGTCATTCCTGGCAGCACCATTTACTTCAGAGAAGATGATTGGCGTTGAAGAAACTCAATATGGAGTTTACCTTATTGGTGGCAAGACAAACATTGGTCAAGAAAATGTCCTTGCCTCAACTGATGACAGTTGCTGTCCAAATGGGACAAGCAGGACTGGAAAGAAAGTGACTGTCAAACTTTGCCAAGACAAGGTGAGACAGTCCTTTAAAAATCCTGCTTCACAGAAATGTCTGTCAGATATTCTGCAGGCCAAAGTTGGATGCCCCAACATTGCAGAGGAACCGTGGGTGACTGTCCAGACAGCCAGCTGTTTCTGTAATTTCTTAAGTTTGGAAATTGTTTGCTCTGCCCTTCCTGTTTACTCAGGTAATATTATATCCTTCTCAGGTCTCAATGGAGTTAAAGACTAAATAGTTATATAGTTTTCCTTGTTACCAGACTCAGAAAAGAAACTCACTAAAGAGGTATAAAGATTGAGAGACATAAAAAGATAGTTTGGGGTTGGTAATGCAAGTTAAGATAGAAAGTGAATTAGGTACAACACTTTGGACTCATCAAGATAGGATAGATAATGGAGTATTTTCTCTGAATTTGTCAAATGCTAATGAACTAGACATTGTTAATATAATTATTGCCTGTATATATTTGTATATAGTCATTGTTTATTATATATAGTTTTCTTATGTTAGTTAAAAATCTTTGCTTTTTATTTAGACAAAAAAGGGGGAAATGTTGTGTGATATTTTATGTTCTGACAAATAAAACTTGCCTGGAGATTAGAGGGCAGAGCTAGCCACTAGTTAACCATAGAGACTAGATGGTAGTGGCTTATGCCTTTAATCCTAGCACTTGGGAGGCTCACTCCTTTAATCCCAGCACTTGGGAGGTTCATGCCTATAATCACAGCACTCAGGAGGCAGAGAAAGAAAGGGATAAGGTAGGGCAGAGACAGGATCCCAGCCCTTTCTGTCTGAGGATCTGGAGAGGTAAAAAGCCCCTGGTGAATGCTCCTCTGCTTCTTTAATCTTTCATGTTACTACCCTGATATTTGATGCCTGGTTTTTATTGATAAGACTGATTAGGATCATGCTTTATCCAGGTGTTGCTTAGTAGTCTGAAGTTTGCTCATGCAGTCACAGTAAAAGAGGTCCAGATGGAAAAAACCTACAAAAAGGTTCTAGTGTGTTTCACACTGTGTATAGGCTTAAGGAAGAAAGGACTAGGCCCTCTGGATAAGCGAGACAGTTATTTGGCTTGAACTGTTTGGGGGGTCCCCAGGCGGTGGGATCGGGACCTGACTCAAGTACATGAGCTGGCTTTTTGGAGCCTAGTGCCTAGGGTGAGACACTTTGCACAGCCTTGGTGCAGGGATGAGGGGCTTGGACCTGCCTCAACTGAATGCACCAGGCTCTGCTGACTCCCCAAGGGAGACCTTGCCTTGGAGGAGGTGGGAATGGGGGGTGGGTTGGGGGGGAAGGCTGGGGGGGCGGGAGGAGGGAGGACAGGGGAACCTGTGGTTGGTATGTAAAATGAATAGAAAATCTCTTAATAAAAGAAAGGAAAAAAGAAAGGATGAAAAAGGGTATGGACAGTCATAGAAGAAAGAAATATTTTAAAATAAAAAAGTCTTTAAAGAGAGAAGTAAAATAACAAAAACTAATAAGCCCCATAGAGATGGGAAATACACAGGGAGTCTGGATCCTGTATAGTGTTGTGCTGATTTTGAGTTTTTTGAATACTGACCAGGAAACAACAGCTGGTAAGAAATGTAGGACTGTGAACTGGACTGCTAAATTAAATCAACCTAGATACGTTAGGGATGCCCTAACTTTAAAAAAATGTGTTACTTTGGTTAAGAGGTTTTGCTTTTGCTTCCACAGGAAACAAGAGGCTGTGAATTCATTCCAGGTTAATATGGATCAGGTTTGATCAAGGTTAATATGGATCAGGGAGATCTCATGAAACTTGACAGGTGGTATCTATCAGCAAAGGTTATAGCTGGTCTTCCCAGGACTTGCTCATTATCTCAAAATTTTCTCTCTGGGACTCTGATGATGCTTCATCCACAGACAACAGGAAACAGTCTGGAGAAAACTACACCCACATTCCCAAAAGGTGGGGTGGATACTCCTTGGTTAATTGATGGGTCATGAATGTTTGTTATACATTAGGGGAATACAGGAATGATAAGATAAAGGAATACATTATTGAATCTACTTTAAACTAAAAAGCAACTATTAATCTCAAATATTTTGTATTTGTATATTGATGAAATTTAAGGTCTTTTTTGTTATAACATACTGTATATATATTTCTACTTTTTTAAAAGGATTTTTGTATATTGATACAAATTCAGGGTTATTTTTGTTACATGTTGTATATCTCTTTCTACTCTTGCTTAAGGTATTCTACCTACACACTTCATTTAAAATATAAGGTAAAATTCTAGTTTTTGAAAGCTATTCTTATTAACCATTATGGATAATCAAGAAACATAGGTTAGTAGTCATCTATAACAATTAAATTTGTAGATATGAAAAAAAATTGTAGATATGTTAGATATATTTTCAAGATCAAACAGAAATATATTTTACATATACAAATGGTTTCTCAATCACTTCAAAGACTTACAGAGTATTGCATTTAAAATTTTTGTTAACTTAGGGCTTTTCACGACATTGAGACACATCTGCTCCTAGCAGCACCAATTTACTTCAGGGATAATGGGCATCAGAAAAACTCCTTTTGGAGTTTGCTTTCAGTGTGGCAAGGCTAGCCATTTGGGCAAGAAACTGCTCTTGCCTGGACTGCTTGACAATATGTTGTAGAAACTGGACATGCAGTACCTACAGGAAAGTGACTGCTGAACTCTGTCAAAACAAGGCAGGATAGTCCTTCAGGGTTTCTGCTTCACAGAAGAAACTGCCAGACATTCTGCTGGACATGGAGGAAAGTGACCGAAGAACTTTGTCAATATAGGTGGGACAGTTCTTCAAATTTCCTGCTTCACTGAAAAGGTTTCCAGATATTCTGGGCCTGTAGGCTGAAGATGGATGCCCCAACATTGCAGAAGAACTTTGGGTGACAGTCCAGGCAGCCAAATGTCTCTGCTGCTAGAAAATATTACATCCTTCTGGGTCTTTGTTGGAGATGAAAACTAGATAAAAAATAGTTTCAGTTTTCCTTAGTTATGATAGAAAGTAAGTTAGGTGTAAAATTTTGGATTCACTAAGATAGGATAGATAATGTATTATTTTCTCTGAATATGATAACTACAAATGGACAGGATATTGTAAATGTAATTCTTACTTGATAACTGTTTTGTTGTATATAGTTGGACTATGTTAAAGTTAAAAACGTTTCTTTTTATTTAGACAAAAAGGGGGAAATGCTATAGAATATTATTTTAAGGTGTGGTACATTTGTTTATACTGTGGAATATTTGTTTAATGATGCAAAGATGTGTTGCATTCTTTTATGTTGCATTCTTTTATGTGTTTAAGTCTGTGAAGCTGTGTTACTTTATCTGTCTAAAACACCTGATGGTCTAATAAAGAGCTGAATGGCCAATAGTGAATCAGAAGAAAGAATAGGTGGGGCTGGCAGGCAGAGAAAATAAATAGCAGGAGAAATCTGGAAGGAAAAGAAGAAAGAGCAAGAGAACAAGGAGAGGAGGATGCTAGAGACCAACTACCCAGCTACACCACCAGCCATAGAGTAAGAGTAAAAGTAAGGTATACAGAAGTAAGAAAAGGAAAAATCCCAGAGGCAAAAGGTAGATGGGATAATTTAACTTAAGAAAAGTTGGCAAGAAACAAGCCCAGCTAAGGCTGGGCATTTATAATTAAGAGTAAGCCTCCATGTGTGATTCATTTGGGAGCTGGGTGGCGGGCCCCCAAAATCCCCCCAAAGAGTCAAAAAACAGCTAATGACAGTTCTCAAGGTTTGAAGCTACATCTTCTCTATACACCAAGTATGTGTGCATAGATATATTCAAACACTACTCTGCAGTGACAGGACCAACTTCATGATTCACCCAACTAAAAGGAGAGTTGGAGGAATACATTAAATCAGATTAGGATTCACATAGAGGGTAAGAGAGGAACTGACCCTGCTGCCAGGCAAAGCCATTCTCCAATGTGGCCAAAAAAAATAGTGTTTGATGACCATTTTTGTTAATGAGATATGTTGTATAGTCAGTAATCAGGTGTGTCTGATGTGAGTTAGCAGTAATGAGCTATTTAGTAAGAGAAAATGTTTTAATACTAAAAAGGGATATTATTTGATTATTAAAATAAGAATGGTAACCAGTATGTAGTCTCTTCTGTGGGGCCTAATCCTGTTACTATAATAAGTTTCAAAAACTGTCAGCTGTCAGTTTATATTTAAGAAATTATTATTTGTAAGTTTTTTTTCACTTAAACATCCATTTTTAAATTTTTATTTATTCTTCCTTCATACAAGACATCATGACCACAGCTTCCCCTCCCTCCACTCCTCCCATTTACCCACATACCTTCCCTCTCTCCCACCAAGAAAAGAGCAGGCCTCCCAGGGACATCAGCCAAACACAGAAAAAAAAAAAAACAATAAGACCAGGCACAAACCTTAACATTAAGGCTGGGCAAGGCAACCTAGTAGGAGAAAAACAGTCCCAAGAACAGGCAAAAGATCAGAGACGACCACACTCCCACTGTCGGAGTCCCCTGAAAACACCAAGCTAAATAACCACAATGTGTATGCAGAGGATCTCATGCAGGGCCATGCAGGCTTAGTGATTGCCACTTCAGCCTCTGTGAGCCCACATGAACACCATTGAGTTGATTCAGGGCATGCTCCCTAGTATTCTCTACCTCACTGGTTCCCACATCTCTTCCTCCTCTCTTCTGTGGGGTTCCCAAGCTCCAATGGAAGGGACCTCCAAGCTGGGCTCTCTCTCTGCCTAATATTTGGCTGGGGGTCATCTACTCCTATTAGCTGTGAAGGCATCCTTCCTGATGATGACTATACTAGGCATCAATCTCTAAGTATAGCAGAACATCATCAGGGATATTTCATTGAGTGTTTTGTTTTGTTTTGGCTAGTTAGGTTGGCTCTGCCCTAGGTCTCTGAGCTATCCAGCCTCCAGCTCCTGGTCATTTAGGCAGTGTCAGGCATGGGCTCCCGCTCATGGTTTGGGCTTCTCCCAAAGTTCTGTGCTACCATTGCCCCAGTATATCCTGCAGGCAGGACAGATTGTAGGTCAAGGGTTTTGTGGCTGGGTTGGTGTTCCAGTCCCACCACTGGAAGCCTTACCTGGATACAGAAGATGGCTAGTTCAGACTCTGTATCCTCCATTACTAGGGATCCTCACTAGGGTCACCCTCATAGATTCCAGGGAGTTTCCACTGCACTAGGTTTCCATTTTGCTCCCCTCTCCCAATGCCCTCCAATATTTTGATGAAAATAAAATCATAGATTTACTTCAATGTTGCATCTAGTAAATGTCTTCTTTCCTTTTGAAGTAAGTTGTAAACATTTATATCATTCATTCATTAGTGTATGCCTATGTACCTGTGGGAATTAACACATTTAAAGAAGGTTCATTAATATTTGTTCAATAAAAAATGAGAAAGGAAAAAGATGGGGGCAGAAGGAGGGAGAGAAGGAAAAGAGGACAGTGGCTGTGGTGGTGTGAATGGGAATGGTCCCCACAGGTGCCTGTCTGCATGTTTCATCCCCAGTTGGTGAAACTGTTTGGAAATAATTATGACGTGTGTCCTTGTGGAAGGAGGTATGTCACTGGGGGTAGATTTTGAGGTCAAAATGCACACTATTCCTAATCTTCCCCCATCTCTCTGCCTAATGGTTGTCTCAAGATGCAAGCTCTCAGAGACTGCCATGCCTCCCTGCCTCCTGCCATGCTCCCCACTATGATGACCACAGACTCTAACCCTGTGGAATCATGAATCCCCAAATTAATGCTTTTCTCTACAAGTTGCCTTAGTGATGGTATTTTATCAAGGCAATAGAATGTAACAAATATTGCACCACTTTACTTAGTTTCAGGTTGATTTATATGTAGTTTAGAGAAATAGAGAAAGTTTTCTTCTCCTCAAATGTTTCGCCCGTTACCATCTCTCCCCACCAGTTGTTATACATGTAATTGACACATCGTACAGATCCTTGAGAGGAAAACCTATGCTACATCTGAAGAGATGATATTACTCATGTTATTCCATATAAACAAAGAGAAAATAATTCTCTGTAAAATCTTATCATATGGCAAATGTAGTAGATTCATCTTGTTGCTACAAAGACTATAGCTTATTTCATCATTACTGCTCCTGAGTACAATAGTTTCACATCAGTTCTAATAGTGTCAAGTTATGTTAACTGTATGAATCAAGTGTGAGAGCTTATATTAAAAAGGGGTTTCTAAAATATCTTTGCTGCAAGTAAACTGCAAAAGCTCTGGGTTTTGTGTCCTGGGTTTCAGCACCAAATGTAAGTAAACTGCAAAAACTCTGGGTTTGGTGTCCCAGGTTTCGGCACCAAATGTAAGTAAACTGCAAAAGCTCTGGGTTTGCTGTCCCAGGTTTTGGCACCAAATCTAAGTAAACTGCAAAAACTCTGGGTTTGGTGTCCCGGGTTTTTGTTGCTGGAGAGCTTCTCTCCAGCTCCCAAGTCCCGCCAGTCTCCAGCTTCCAAGTCCCGCCAGTCCCTGGTTTCCTGACTGAACCCATTCATAAAATAAACACACAGACGCTTACATTATTTAAACTGCTTGGCCATTAGCTCAGGCCTATCATTGTCTAGCTCTTATTCTTATATTTAGCCCATTTCTATTAATCTCTACTTTGCCACGTGGCTTGTGGCTTACCGGTACTTTACATCTTCCTTCTCCTCGCCGCGGCTCCAGCCCGTCTCCCTATCCTTCCTTCCTCCTCAATTTTCCTCTCTGTTAGTCCCGCCTATACTTCCTGTCTGGCTATTGGCCAATCAGTGTTTATTGACATATAGCGATATCCACAGCACTTCCCCTTTTTTTCTTTTTCAGAAAGGAAGGTTTTAACTTTAACATAGTAAAATTATATATAACAAAACAATTATCGAGCAAGAATTACAGTTACAATATTAAAGAAGATATCCTATCTATCTTATATTTATGAGTTTAAGGTTTTACATCTAACTTATCTTTTATCATAACTGAGGAAATTATAACTATCTAGTCTTCAACCACATCAAAGACCTCAGAAGGATATAATACTACCTGAGAAATGGAGAAGATGCAAGCAACTTTCGGGAGTCTTGCAGGGTAGACAGAGACAGGGTTAGGAAAAGGTCTAAGCAAAGGAGGTTAGATTTAAGGTTTTTGTTTAAAAAAAAAGAAAGAAAGAAAAGAAAAAGACAATTGCTAGTTTTAAATACTTTACATTGGATTGGATTGTTTTATATTATATACAAATTATACATTGAAATTGATATTGTTAGGAAATGCTATATGTATATTTCTAATTGTACTTCTACTGTTCATTTAACAAAATAATGCAAATTGCTGATTCTTGAATGTTATTATTACCAACTATTAGGATATAAAGAAATAAAGTTAGTAGTTAGACATTACAATAGAACTTGTAATCATATTAGGTATGTTTCCTAGATTGAGCAGATATATTTTAGATAGACAGGTCATTTTCAAACCCTTCAGAGATCTACAGAATATGGCATTTAAAATGTTTTAATAACTTAGAAAAATTTTTCTTTTTGTTATGACTATGAGACATGTCGGCTCCTGGCAGTACCAATCTACTTCAGAGAGAATATGGGCATTGAAGAAACTGCACATGGAGTTAACTTTCATTGTGGCAAAAGTTAGCCACTGGACAACAAAGTGTCCTCGAATCAACTGCTGACAACAGGACAACATGGACAGACAGAACATGAAACAAAGGACTACCGATTCTTGCCAAAACAAGTATGGTTATGGCTTTATCAAAAGGCATCTTCTGAGGCCAGGACAATATGGCACCATCCCTGAAGTGGCCTTTGCAATCCGGAAAAGGTACAGTGCCCTTTCCTTAGAAGGCAGCTGAACAGGCAGTGGGCTGATGGCTTCTGATGTGCAATGGAACAGCAGCTGAAACAGTTATTTTTGAAGAATAACTAAGCTCACGCCTCTCAATAGTAGACTGGCATTTAATAGAGGGATGTGGAGAAGAACAGGATGCTGAGATGAAGCCACACATACACGGTCAAGAAGAATGGACAGCTGAATTAAAAAACCATCAACAATTTCCAGAATTTAAAATCCTGAATCAGGACATGACAGTAGTGGAATTCAGGTGTTTCTGGTACATGGACTGTTCTCACCCAAGGTGAGGTTGAACTGTTGACCTTGTGTACGACCTACTTCACAAATGAGTCTATCAGATACGCTAAGCCTATAGGCTGAAGATGATGCCCCAACACTGCCAAGAAACCTCAGGTGACTGTCCAGGCGGCTGGCTGTTTCTGTCAACTCACAATTTTTTTGGAAGCTGCTTGCATGCACTTCCTGTTTTTATTTTTGTTAGGTAATATTATTTCCTTCTTGGGTCTCTGAGGGAGTTGAAGATTAGTTAGTTATAGTTGAAGATTAGTTAGTTATATTTAAAGATTAGTTAATTATAGTTGAAGATTAGTTAGGATAGAAAGGAAATAGGTACATTTTGGACTTACCAAAACAGGATAAGTAATGGAATTATATTCTCTGAATTTGTCAAATACAAATGGACTAGACATTGTTTAGGTATTCATCACTTGTATATATTGTATATAGTTATTGTACTTTTGTATATAGTTTTTCTTATATTAGGTACAACTTTCTTTTTTTCTCTTTTTATTAAATTAGAAAGGGGGAGATATAGTGGTATTCTAATTGTACTGAAATGTGATTTTATTTGTATGTTAATAAATAAAGTTGCCTAGGGGTCAGAGCTATTAGCAAGCCATAGCGAAAGCCAGGGCGGTGGTGGTCCACGCCTTTAATCCCAGCACTTGGTAAGCAGAACTAGGTAGATCTCTGTGTGTTCAAGGATACAGCCAGCATTGGAGACACACGCCCTTAATCTCAATACCAACTATAGAAGACTTGGAGGTCTGTACAGACGACAGTGACGAGGCAGTCACGTAGTTGGGTTTACAACCAATGAGAAGGCAGAACGGAACTCCTATTTAAAAACGAACGCACAGGAAGTAGTCCCTTCTTTCGGAGAGGTCTCTTGGCGGGAGAGGCTAGCTGGCGGAAAGTGGTAAGATTCTTAGCTCTGACCTCTTGGGTTTTCATCCTTACATTGGCTCTGTGTTTCTTATTTAATAAGGCGGTTGGTTACATCTACAGGTTTTGGCACCAAAATGTTAGTAAATTTATGGCTGAAACTGCAAGGAGACAGTTCAGCCCTAGAGGGCGAGGTATCCCGGACACTTCGAGCTACTTAGGACAATAGCTCTGCCCTGAAGTTGTCCTGGACACCTGGATCTGTTTAGCACAGCAGTGATGGCTGAACTGGAGACAGTTCAGCCCTAGAGGGCGAGGTATCCTGGACACCTCAGAGCTACTTAGGACAAGAGCTCTGCCCTGAAGGTGTCCCGGACACCTGAAGCTGTTTAGCACAGCAGTGATGGCAGAACTGGAGACAGTTCTGCCCTAGAGGGTGAGGTATCCTGGACACCTCAGAGCTACTTAGGACAAGAGCTCTGCCCTGAAGGTGTCCTGGACACCTGGAGCTGTTTAGCACAGCTCTGATGGCTGAGACTGCAAAGAAACAGCCCAACCTTGGAAAGGAAGGTTTCTGACTTCTCGGGAGAGTCAGGCCTGGAACTGCTTCAGCAAGGAAGGGTATCCTGACTCTTCGGGAAAGTCAGGATATACCTGGTATGATGGTATGATGGGGGATGGTTTCCCCGCAGGACACAACACTCCTGCTCCTCTCCTGGAGAGCTACAATCTCTGGCTCAGTGTTACCAGCTCTTTCTTGTTCAGTCCATTATGGGACATCCCAGCAAGGTTCTTCTGTTCAGCTCCCCCTTGCTCAGTCCACTATGGGACATCTCAGCAAGGTTCTTCTGTTCAGCTCTCAATGAAGTTCTTCACCCAATACTCTTTTGAGAAAGAGGTTTATTTGGGAAGGAGGAGTCCAGGAGAGTAGCTGCCTCTACCAGGGTGGAGAGAACAGCTCACAACTGACCAAGCAGGGCGGTTTATATAGGATGTCTAGGGGGCAGAGTCAACTGTGATTGGTTAGTTTATTTTCTGCCCAGGGATTGGCCAGTTTTGTGAGCAAGGGGCAGAGATGGCCCTGATTTCAGGGCCAAACTGTGTTTCTTTCACTGGTCTTTCTTGGCTTTTTGACACTACCTCTAAGGCCAGGGCACATTTCTTTCACTGACTCTGATTCTAGGGGCCAAGAGTGTTATTTGGGTACTAGTCTTAGAGTCAGGGCATATTTCCTGGGTTCTGGGTTTGGGGATAAAGTATTCACTTCTCTGGCTCAGGTCCCAAACACAGGCTGTGCTTCTTTCCCTGGTCCTGAGCCCTAGGGCCAGGATTCTGCTGTCCTGCTCTGTGATTGGTTGATTTCACAAGTCAGTTGGACAGGGGCAGAGATGGCTCTGATCTGAGCTAAACTGTGTTTCTCTCACTGACTTTATCTGAGCCATCTTTCCCTAATTCCCTAATTCTGGGCTCCAGGGTCTGGGTGGGTTTCTCAAGCCAGCCCCTTTTCCCTACATTTGCACATACATTCCCCAAAATATGACTGTACCACTCCCCAGAATAGAAATGTGAGAGTTAAATATGTAACATGAAATGAAGCAGACAAGAGTTGGGAAACTGGTACCAATATTCTCAACCTGGAGATTCTTAGACTTTAAAATAAATTATAGATTATAATGTTAATGTATATAACTGCATAACTGCAAATGAGTGTGTGTGTGTGTGTGTGTGCGCGCGCGTGCAGAGAGAGGGAGGCAGGGAAGGAGAGACAGAGAGGGAGAGAGAGAGAGAATAATATGACAGCTAGATACATATTCATTGAATAATTTACAAGCTTTTATTTTTCTGTTTTTCTAACTGGATCTAAATACCTGAATATCTTCTTGCCTAAAATCACTCCCTGCAATAACCAAACAGAACACCTAGAAAGAAAGTATCACCTGGACAAATACTGTACAAGTGCTTCAAGCTTCTAACAGGCATGTCTCAAGACAAGAAAAAAAAAGATGACCAGACAATCCAGTTTTTACTCTCACTGCACAGAGGCATAGGCTACTTTTACATTTTTTTCTTTCACCATGAATTTTAGAGGAAAGTAAAGAAACGTTTATTGTCATGCTTCTTATCTTAAAACTGTCACGTGCTCTTCATTCTCTTATCATTGGTGACACATTCTCTCCTCTCCATTCTCCATAGAAGATTCTACTCTAATGAACTATTTATAGCAGAGAGCAAAACTGGCCTCTGCAGAATGGTAATTAACAAGCTGGTGGACAGGGCTGACATTAAACAAATAAACTTGTCATCTATCAGAATGAAAGAAAACAACTATTTCAAAGATGGAGCAAGGAAGAAGAGCAGGGAGTATATGATGGGCTGTTTCAGTGATGAAAGTCAAGAAATACTCCTGTGAGCAATTGGTACTGAAGTCAAAATGTGAGTCAAACTCTCACAAAAGTGCCAAGAATTTGTTATTTTAAAAAGTAAAGTTGTTAGCCTGACTTGAATAGAGGAAGCAAGACAGAAAGTGGAAGCTGATGTCAGAGAGGAGTGGACTTGGCCTTGAGTACCTGGACTGCATTGTCCACATGACAGAATGAACTGGAGAACTTGATGAAAATAGTTTTCTGTATATGTTATACAAAAAAAGGAAACTTTAAATTCCATCTGTTGCCTACCCAGCACCCAGTCAGAGGAACACTAGAGAAGACCAGGTCCTCTTTCATATTTCTACAGCAACAAAACATTAAGGTAATTAGAGATCAATCTGCAAAGTATTAGAAGATCTTTAGGGAGAAAAGATTAAGAAAACTTATTAAAATATAAAAGGAAAGTCACAGAGATCATGTAATAAGTAGAAAGATTTCATCTCAAAATAAATCAATTCCTACATTTTTAATGGAAACTGGAAAGAATAATTCTTGCATTTATACAGAATTTTAAAAGGCAAGAAGTTCATTGTACCTGGCAGAGAAGGTTCCAGCACTTTTTCCCCTAGAATTTCAATGAGTGAGAGTAATAGTATAGTGGGCATCTTTTAATAGATTCAAATTTCTTTCTTTCTTTAAAAAAATCTAAAGGCCTTAACTTCCTTACAGTCAAATCTTTTTGGTATCACTTTAAAACTAATTTTAAGAGTAATTAATATGTGAAGTCTTCATTAGGATCTGCTTGTTAAATGTTTATTTTTACATGTAAATCACAATACTAAAGAATATATCCAATAAGTGGTTTGTATATACCTAATTGTATGCCTTTTCAAATTAATAATGTAAATTACACACAAAAAAATGGAAGATGTTCTAAGATCTGTCTTTAATATGGGAAGGTGTTAGTATTACTGTAATGCATACACAATTAAGCATATTTATGTGTATATCTGTGCTAATCTCAATAGAAGACAGATGAATATGAAAATTGATTCTTCTATATCCAATCATTGAAGACTGTCAGCTAAAACAATGTTCTATGCTCATACTAAAAGTACATCACAATTTGTAGATGGGGAATCATTGACAAGAATATTTCTAAAGAATAAAAACTCAACATTTTTAGGATAGAAGCATGAGAGACTTATGTTAATGCCCAAAACTCTATGCCCCATAGAAGCTTCCCCTATAAATATTTCTACAGAAGCCAGAATAATATGTGAAATTTATATTGTAACAGCATCTCCATGTTAATTTCAATGAGCAAACAGTTGTAAAATTTGAAAATCAATATGGTACATGATACTCCTATGGCCCTATGACAGCTCTAGAGGTAAACTTGGAGGAAATAAGCCTTTGTCATTAACAGTTGGCCAGTATGGCACTGAGCTGGCCAATTCCAATAGGTTTCACAAATGCAATGCATTCATCTCAGTACCACTAATAATGCATATAGCACATGATCCACTTTACATCCTAGGAGGTTCATGATGCTCTAGTGAGCAA
Source organism: Peromyscus nudipes (assembly GCA_902168325.1). Taxonomy (NCBI): domain Eukaryota; kingdom Metazoa; phylum Chordata; class Mammalia; order Rodentia; family Cricetidae; genus Peromyscus; species Peromyscus nudipes. Next base: position 6,149 of record CABHPH010045526.1, on the reverse strand, counting down.
AGCGTAAATCCCTTTAAAAGTCAGAAAATGTTCATTGCTAAAAGTGATGTGGACTGCATGAGAAATACAAATTTGTTGTGACTTTAAAAAGCTAAATACTGTTCTTTCAGGTCTACAAAGAATTATGTTTGGAATTTTGATGGGGATTGCATTGAATCTGTATACTGCTTTTGGTAAGATAGTTATTTTTGCTATGTTAATCCTACCAATCCATGAGAATGGGAGATCTTCCTATCTTCTAATATATTCTCCAATTTCTTTCTTCAAAGACTTAAAGTTCTTGTCATACAGGTCCTTTACTTGCTTGGTTAGTTACCCCAAGATGTTTTATATTACTTGTGGCTATTGTGAAGGGTGTTGTTTTCCTGACTTCTTTCTCAGCCTGTTTATCATTTGTACATAGGAGGGCTACTGACTTTTTCAGTTAATCTTGCATGTAGCCACTTGACTAAAGGTGTTTATCAGCTGTAGGAGTTCCCTGCTGGAATTTTTTGGGTTGCTTATGTATACTATCATTTGCAAATAGTGATACATTGACTATTTCTTTCCAATTTGTATCTATTTGAACTCCTTTTGTTGTCTTATTGTTCTACCTTGAACTTTAAGTACTATATTGAATAGATATGGAGAGAGTGGATAGCCTTGTCTAGTTCCTGATTTTAGTATAATTTCTTTGAGTTTCTTTCCATTTAATTTGATGTTGACTATCAGCTTGCTGTATATTGCTTTTACTATGTATAGGCATGTTTTTTGTGTCCTTGATCTCTCCAAGACCTTTATCATAAAGGGGTGTTGGATTTTTTTCAAAGGGTTATTCAGCATCTAACAAGATAATCATGTTGGGTTGTTTTCTTTCAGTTTGTTTATATGGTGGATTACATTGAAAGATTTTTGTATATTGAACCATGCCTGCATCTCTGGGATAAAGCCTACTTGATCATGGTGGATGATCTTTTTGATGTGTCCTTGGATTCAGTTTGCAAGTATTTTATTGAGTATTTGTGCATCAATGTTCATGAGTGATTTTTTTTTTGTAATTCTCTGTTTTTGCTGAGTCTTTGGTTTGGGTGTCAGCTTGACTATAGCCTCTTAAAAAAGAATTTGGCAACACTCCTTCTCTTTCTATTGTGTGGAACAATTTGAGGAATAAGGAACAATACTCAACTTCAAATGAAAAAAACAAAAATCCCAGGATATCTAAAACAATCCTATACATTAAAGGAACATCCACAGGTGTCACCATCCTTGATTTTAAGCTCTACTACAGAGCTATAGTAATAAAAACCTCATGGTATGGGCATAAAAACAGACAGGTGGATCAATGGAATTGAATCAAAGACCCAGACATAAATTCATACATCTATGAACACCTGATATTTGACAAAGAAGCCAAAATTATACAATGGAAAAAAGAAAGCATCTTCAACAAATGGTGCTGGCATAACTGGATGTCAGTATGTAGAAGAATCCAAATGGATCTATCACCATGCACAAAACTCAAGTCCAAGTGGGTCAAAGACCTCAACATATATCAACATACACTGAACCTGATAGAAGAGAAAGTGGGATGTAGCCTTGAATGTATTGGCACAGGAGACCACTTCCTCAATATAACACCAGGAGCACAGACACTGAGATCAACAATTAATAAATGGGACCTCTTGAAACTGAGAAGCTTCTGTAAGGCAAAGAACACTGTCAATAAGACAAAATGTCAGCCTACAGAATGAGAGATTTTCACCAACCCCACATCTTACAGAGGGCTGATCTCCAAAATATATAAGGAATTCAAGAAACTAGACATCAAAAACCCAAATGATCCAATTAAAAAATGGCATACAGATCTAAACAGACAATTCTCAAGAGAAGAATCTCAAATGGCTGAAATACACTTAAAGAATTGTTCAGCATCCTTAGCCATCAGGGAAATGCAAACAAAACAACTCTGAGATTCCATCTTACACCTGTCAGAATGGCTAAGATCATGAACACTAATGACAGCTTATTGCTGGAGAGGATGTGGAACAAGGGGAACACTCCTCCATTGATAGTAGGAGTGCAAACTTGTACTGTCACTTTGGGAATCAATATGGTGGTTTCTCAGAAAATTGGGAATCAATGTATCTCAAGATCCAGTTATACCACTCTTGGGCATATATCCAAAGGATTCTCAATCATACCACGACACTTGCTCAACTATGCTCATAGCAGCTTTATTCATAGTAGCCAGAACCTGGAAACAACCTAGATGTCTCTCAACCGAGGAATGGATAAAGAAAATGTGGTACATTTACGCAATGTTAATAACAAGGATACCAGGAAATTTGAAGGCAAATGAATGGAACTAGAAAAAAATCATTCTGAGTAGGTAACCCAGACTCAAAAAGACAAACATGCTCTATACTCACTCATACATGAATATTAACTGTAAAGTAAAGGATAACCATCCACAGCCCTAGAGAGGCTAGGTTACAAGGAAGACCCAAAGAGGGAAGCATGGATTACCCTGGGAAGTTGAAATAAAAGAGATCTCCTGGGTAGACTTGGGGCTGGAAAGGATGGGAACATGAGGGATTGGGTTGGGGGATTGGTAAAAGAGAGAGAGTAATGAAAGAGTTGCCTTGATGAAGGGTGGCATTTTGGGGTCAATAGAATCCTGGTTCAAGGTAAACTCCCAGGAATCTACAAGGATGACCCCAGCTAAGACTCCTAGCAATAGTGGATAGATAGTCTGAACTGGCCGTCTCCTGTAATCAGATTGGTGAATACCCTAATTGTCATCAGAGAGCCTCCATCCAGTAAATGATGCAAGTAGTTGCAGGAATCCACAGCCAAGCACTGGGCCAAGCTTCAGGAATCCTGTTAAAGAGAAGGAAGAAGGATTGTATGAGCCAGGGAGAGTCAATGTCATTACAAGGCAACCCACAGAGACAACTAACCTGGGCCCATAGGAGCTCACAAACACTGGACCAACAACTAAGGAGCCCACATTGGGACTGACCAAGACCCTCTACCTATGTGTGACAGCTGTATAGTTTGATCTACTTGTATGACTCCTAGCAGTGGAAATGGAGCCTGTCCCTGATGCTTTGGCAGGGCTTTTGGGAACCAATTCCTCACACTGGATCACCTTACCAAGCCTTAATTCAAGGAGAGATGCTTAGTCTTACCTCAACTTGATATGCCATGCTTTGTTGACACTCATGGGAAGCCTGTCCCTTTCTGAACAGAAACAGAGGAGGAGTGGATTCTGGGGGTGGTGGCAGAGGTGAGGTGGGGGGAGGGAATGGGAGGAGAGGAGAGAGGGGAATCTGTGGTTGCAATGGAAAAATAAATAAAAACCAAAAAAAGTTAAACACTATTTTAAAGACTTTGGAAGTTTTCACTTCATTGTGAGATTCTAATCAAGATGAGGGGTTTTTAATGTAAAATATTGAGTTAATTATGCTATATAAAAATTTTAAGAGCTTGTGATGAAATATTTTATAATATGTCAGAACCTTGTATTGTAAAGGTATTCTCACCAGAGGGTTTGTAGTCTGGATATTTCAGACACTTGAGCATCGAAAACAGAGACATGTTAGTGGATTCCCTTGCCCTGAACTGGCTGTATGGAATTGATTGTACCGTTATTGATATTACAACATTCTCCACCCTTGGTGTTCCTGCTGTTTCTTAAAGATGGTCACTTTCTACTTAGAGGAAACAGACAAGTTTAAGAAGAACAACTGATTAAACAAAATTTAATCAGATTCTCTGTGCAGCTATGTAATAATGGTTCCAATATTTCAACCCAAATAATGAAAGACTCGAAGCTTTACAAAATACAGAGTGACTAATTAGGATAACATATTAATTGGAGCAGCAATTCACATGACTGCCAGGTAGGACAGGGAAGTGGTAGAACTGTCCTTGTCCTTGATGATTCCTAGACATGGCTGCACTAGTTAGGGCTAAAGCAAAGTGATGTCAGACGTATTTAGGGCTCTTCTTTGCTCCCAGGGGTCTGGTGTCTAGTTTCTCTGGGGTTGCACAGCTTTAAGGGAAAATGTTTAAATAGCTCCTACTGTACATGACTGATTGATAACTGAAATTTTATTTGGATTATACATTTGGAAGCATTTATTTTTTTCAGTAGACAGAAGATAATGGGTTGAATAAGTAATTCCAGACGGTAAGAGTCCTCCCTGGAGGGAAAAGCAACTACCATCAATTTTGTCCCAGTAAATGACCAGGATCTTTTTTTTTAACCAGAAATTTCAGTAACATTGTGCCCTCTCCACTCGCTCACCCAGCAAACACACACATTCTCCTCGGAGGTAACAGCTGCCAAGAGAATTCTAAATTGCAGTGTCCTTCCCTATTTGTCAGACCTTTGTGTTTGTTTTCAGTCTCGTTAACTCTCTTGCGAAGATTAACTCCAGCTTTAGCTACTCTGTAGTTTCTCTGATCTCCAAACTGAAGCCATAATAATACCTATATCATCTTCACACTCAGCACATTCATGAATAAAACTTCGGGTGCGGCATTTGTCCAGTTACATGTGACTATCCTCTATTGCTGAAAGGCAATTTCTAGAACATATTTATAAATAACAATTTCATCAAAAAATAAATTCTGCAGTACTTGGAAAATGGTATACTGTTTATTTCACAAGCATGAGGACCAAAGTTCGGATCTCAGCTTCCACACAAATGCAGGTGCAACTGCACACACATCTGTAGCCACAGCGTGGGGAGGATGGAAACAGGTAGATCCTGGAGACCTGGGGCCAGCTCGTCTAGCTGAAATGGTGAGCTCTGTTCAGTGAGACGGTCTCAACATACAAGGTACAGAGTGATAGGGGAAGACATCCAACTTCAACTTTGGGCCCCTACATATGTACACTCACAGAAACACAGTCACATACAAATACACATACAAACTACATGCAAATGCATACATATATAAACATACAAACATACATGCACACATACACAAACACACAGTACATAAACAACTAAGGGAAACATTCACTTAGCATATTCATAGACATTTCTTTACACTGTTATGTTCTCTCATGGTAGAAAGCATTAGAGATGCCTAACAGCAGAGAATTGGCATCCTGATACACAAAGACCCACAGGACTTTGGGTTAGACCCATCAGTGGATGAGGTAACATCAAACTCTTCCCCAGTGACCCAGTGTTATATGTTGTAAATATATCAAATCCCTCAAATAATCTCACATCAGAACAGTTCACGTGACTCCACTTACTGGTAACATGAGTGTGGTAGAAGGAATATTCTCACTGCTTAGTTATTAGGAGAGGTGACAGATTTGCCTAACTGCTGCCACATGTCTAAATCATCTTTGCTACTTCATTTATGATCTTTAGATTTTGTGCTAAGTGTTCTACTCATTTGCCTACCTCAACTCTCTCAATTCTATCTTTTTAAAGAAAAGTACATCTGCCGAATTTCTGGTTTCTGACACATACACAAATACCTGGACAGATACTAAAGTGCTAAAACAAGAATGATTTTCTTTCCTAACCAGCTATCATATGAAGCCAAATTGATTTGAAGAGATGAGAACTGACAGTCATTGGCATTGATACTACAAATAACAAGCAGTGTAAGAAACACACAGAAAAGTTACAGCTCTGTTATCCTGAGGGGCAGCCTGAGCTAATATCAACCAGAAATCTGTCATGAATAGGAAAACTCTGGAAATGAAATGGAAAGTCATCCAAAGCTGTCAGAGAAATTAAACGACTCAGAAGTACTCAAGACTACCAGTAAAAGCCAAACATGGGGCTGACATGCCTCTGAGCCCCACTCCTCACACAGGTCTGTAAGCAGAGGACAGAAACCTTGTGAATGCAAAGTATCTGAGTGACTATTCTGCCTAACCATTGGTTGTGAGTGATAAAGAGTGACTCTTTGAAAAGTCACTCAAAATAAAATAAAGGAACAAACCACATAAAGGAGAACTAAAATAACAAAATCAGGGGCTGGAGACATGGTTACTTTGTTAAGAAAGTTTGCTGCTCTTTCAGAGGATCAGAGTTCAGTTCCCAGCACCCATGCCAGTTAGCACACAATTAGCTGTAACTACAGTTGCTGGGGATCTGATATCCTCCTTTGGCCTCTTTATGCCCCCCCCC
>CABHPH010045521.1:10907-27377 GCA_902168325.1 Peromyscus nudipes | reverse complement strand
GATTTGAGCAAATTAAATTATGAAAGTGTGAAGAATAATCTTTAGCATAGAAGATGATATACAAAAAGAAAGCCCATATGACCATAATCTTGAGAGACTGATTTTCTAAAGGGAAGAAAAATTGTAATTTGCATTCAACAAAAGAAAACAAAAAAAGAAAATCTGGACAAGACAGAATGTTATGAGCTTCAAATGAGAAAGGACCAATGTGCTCTTCCAACCCTCATCCTTACTTACAATTGTAATATGGCTGATACTTGAGTTAAGAACCAGTAGGTTTCTGTTGTCTTAGGTTCTCTGGGCATTGTTTTCTAGCCTTGGGCTCATTCTCCTCCATAAACAAAAAGTAAATGACTTTTGATATTCTTTCTGTAACCTCAATTCTCTTCATTCTGCATAACATCCATCTAAATCTTCAGAGTACTTCCATAGTCTTGACCAACATGGTAAAGTATATGCTAACAGTTACTGCTCATAGTCCTTTACAAAGATATTTTCAGGGCTAGAGAGACGGCTCAGCAGTTAAGCACTTGTTCCTCTTGCAGTGGACTTGTAGTGGGTTTGGCTCCCAGCATTCATGAGGCATCTCACACAGCTGAGTGTAACTACAGTTCCACAGAATCTCAATGCTATCTTCTGGCTTCCAAGGGCACCAGGCACACAAATGGTGCAGACATACATGAAGGCACTCACACCTACACATATATATTTTTTTAAAGTTTATTTATGAAGAATGATTTATTATACCATTTCTAAAGACGATTTTATTTATATGTGTGCATGTATATCTATCTACATGTGTGTAAGCTACGTATGTGGGTTTGTGGAGGTTAGAAAAGGGCATTGGACCCCTGCAGATGGAGATAGAGGTGATTGTGAGCCACATAGACATTGTAGAATCATACTTGGTCCCCTTGAAGAGCAGTGAGTGCTCTGAACTATTCCTGATTCTACCATTTTTAAAGACCCAATTCGTGTACCTGATGTTTAACAAGTCATTATATGGTATAATAATATAGCAAGTCTTTATATGATAGTAAAATTTTGATTTTAATTCTATATTGGAAGAAAACTGAAACTAGAAATCCAAAGATGCCTGCAAAAACGAATGTTCCTTGATGATTTAACCTGGAGTGAAGTTCTAATACCTCAATTGTAAATAATTTATACACACTGAGTTTATAGCTTGTTACACTTAAAAGTAAGTAAATAAGGGTGGGTTTGTGAAATCTGAAACTCATCCAGAATAACAGGAAGATGCTCCAGCTTTTCTTTCTTTTCAAATAACTAAAAAATAATAATAATCTTTTGTGGTGTTTCATGTTCCCTGACAGAGGCTTAGTGTATTTAAGGAGAATTGCTTTTGCCATAGATATCACAAATAGAGCAGTTGCTAGCAGATAGACCTTGAGCCTGATTTAAGGATAAAGCCCAAGATAAAAATCATTTTAGCAAAATTGTATCTTGTGATTTTACAGAAGAAAATTTATCAATTTTTCCCTTTCATGTTTTTTTGTCATCCAACATTAAATATATTTCCCCCGTGCCTTTTCTACAACTTTATGATTTCCTATCTCCTTTTAAAAAAACATTTAAACCTTTTATTCACCTGAAGTGTACTTTGGAATTTGGGAATACAGAAGAAAAGGATTCTTAAAGTGAAAAATGAGAGCTGGAAAGGAAAAGATGATGTTAGCACATTTACATCCAAGAGGAGGGATGTATACACATACACCAAAAGAGCACATGCATTCCCATATATACTGTATCCACTTATGCTGGTACATTTGGTTAAAGTCCTGAATAGATACACAAGAACTGAATGATTTCTCTAAACCTCAGAACATTAATAGAGATCAGGAAAACATTTTAAATCAATTGGTTTTATGCTAATACTATCTGCAGTCATTAAATAAATATTTGCTTTATTTAAAAACAATAAGACAAGGCTAGACAGAAAAGGAAAAAAAAGGGCCTATACTAGAAACATACTTCAAGAAAAAGGATTGAAGAACAGAAAGCTCTCACTTAGGAACCAAGCACTGAGGAATGATAGTCTAGATTAGATGACAAGAAAGTTGACAATTTTTTTTTGGGGGGGGGCATGCCATGGTTTGGGAGGAATGGAAGGTTATTTCTATTCTGGACAGTTGTGGGAGAATATCAAACTTACACTATCAACTTTAAGTCTAGAAAAAGAAATAAGAACTGGAATGCTCTATGCCTGTATCTAGAATCTATATGAAGTTACCAGACCAGTATCAAAGGCATGTTAGGCAGGAAGGTGAGTAGTAATAAAAGAGAATTAAGAAAATTTCAGTAGTGTCCTGGCTCCCTCCTTCCTTATACCCAATCAATTACTCACAGCTATTTATTTTGCTGTTTAAACATCCCTTAAACAATTTCTCTCAAGGGGCTACATGAAACACTTACCTCTCCAACTAATATCAGGGCTCGGAGGTTGATTTCTGCATGTTCGTTTTTATCTTGCTCCTATTTCTGCCCTCTGTTACCAAAGTTTCAAAATGCAAACTAGATCACCCCCATGCTTTAATGTCCTTAAAAGCTAAAAGTCTCACTCATATCCTGTTTTCCCACTGTCTTGTTAAGGAAGGGAGAGAGAGAGACTGCATCGTCACATTTAGGTTAAGCAACTTCAGTAGCATGGCTTAGGATCAGTTTAACTTCCCTGAGCTGGCCACTGGCCACAGCCTCATCTCTTAGCCTGTTGCTTCTTAGCTCCCTGACCCAATAACTTTGATTTCCTGTAATTCCTCTAATCATATACATGCTGGGCCACCTGCCTCCAGGAATCCCTGAAACTCTTACAGAGTTTCGCTCCATCTTCCCTGGTCAATTCCATCTCCTATATCTTCTGGCATAAGCAGCTACAGTGCCATAGGGCTGCAGCAAGCTCAGTGAGACAGGTGTTACATGATTTTTCAGAATGGCCCTGTGTCAGCAAGCTCTATGGGTGTGAGAAACTTGCTTGTACTGATGCTATATATTTGCTGGACAAATAAGAACCATAAAAAAAATGAAGGAACTGCCTAAATCTGAAGAGACAGCCAAGTAAGGGAGCAACAGCATTCTGAGAGAGGGCTGACTAGACAGGGAGTCAGCATATTTTGTTGTTTGACAAAAATGACAGCCTTGCAGCTCAGCTGGATTGAAGAATTTGTAGATAGCAAAAGTAAGGACTGGACAGGCAGACAATCTTCAACAACCATTTACTATAGGAAAATAACCAAGATTATGAAAAACTCATAGCAGCTATCCAGTTTGTTCAAAATATACATTTCCAATTCTTTAAGCAAATTTTTTCATTGTATCAATAGAGAAAATTCTACAGTCTCAATTCCAGTTCAAAATGTTTTTATAGAATTTGATTCTATAATAAAGCAATGTCCATTTGTAAGCTTTGCTGGCCCAGTTAAAAAATTTTACTTAATGATACTGAGGCATTTATCACACATAAATATATATGAGGAAATAATATAAATATATGTAATCTTAATAAATAATATATGAAGGCATATATAATACAAATGTGGGGAAAGAAAAGAAATGACACTGTTTAAGCTAATTACTATAAGTAGGAATCAAGTTTATATTATTTTATTCATTATACCATTTCCATTTGTTCAGTATATTTTAAATTAACTAAATAAACTATGCTTAAATTAATTTCAGTTGAAGTGTTTGTGACTTTGTGTGCATGATTGGTAATGGTATAAAATTTTTATAGCAGAGTTAGATCATATGCTTCTTTCCCTTTGAATGTTTATTATCTAGCTAAAGAACTTTTTTTCAATATTTGCTTTGTAAGGAACGTATATAACAAGCATTACAAGTTTATTTAAAAGAAAAACAAAATACAGTTAAAGTGACTGGTAAAACTAGTCATAATTTTCTAAGTATATAGCATGAGTTAGTTACATCAGGCTCTTAGGAATATTACCTATGATACATATAACCATTGTAAGAATGTTCATTATCTTTATTTTGGACTGTGGAAATTAAGTACAAGCAAGCTAAAATGGCTCTTTGTGGTGGTGATGCAGGGTGATGCAGAGGAATGCCTTCCAGGCCAAAGTTGGTTATAAATCAAGACTCCACCTCGAAAGGATATGAAAGGAAGAAAGAAAGGAAGGAAGGAAGGAAGGAAGGAAGGAAGGAAGGAAGGAAGGAAGAGGAAGGAAGGAAGGGAAGTGGGTAAAGAAAAGGGGTGGTGCAGAAAGGAAAGGAAGGAAAGCTAAAGTGAAATGTCTTAAGTTATATGATCTAACGATCTCTAACTTCAAAATTCCTAGCATTATTATATTTATCAAACACTCACAAAACAAAATAACAAAGCAACAAACATCTGTTGAATGTTCTGTAAAGCCAGCTTTCTACTAGAACATACTATAAGTAATGTCAAGTGGTTGTTAAAATCATTTTATGAGTTAGAACCACTGACATTCCAAATATTTTATTATCATATTGTTCTAAAGTTGCAGCATTGATTTTATGTTACTATATAGATAATGTGAAAAATCCACTCTTATCCAAAATATGCTAGGACAAAGCTAAAATTCTCATTCTCATGATTTCTTGTCCCATTGTATTTGGGTAAGGGTCTGAGAAGAAGAGAGAAATGATTTGAAAGTGCTGGTTCAAGCCTGAACAGCCAGAAACCTTCATGTACAGAGGATCCTTGGCCAAGCTTTGCCAGGGAGAATCTTCTATATGTGAGGATGAGCATGTCAGGGACAACATGAATAGCACAACTAAATGCTTAATGCAGACCACTCTAGCCTCTTAAATCAAGAATGAACTACTGTGCATCTTCATTTAAAACATGAGCAGAGCTGGGCGGTGGTGGCACACGCCTTTAATCCCAGCACTCAGGAGGCAGAGCCAGGTGGATCTCTGTGAGTTTGAGGCCAGTCTGGGCTACCAAGTGAATTCCAGGAAAGGTGCAAAGCTACACAGAGAAACCCTGTCTCGAAAAACCAAAAAAAAAAAAAAAAAAACATGAGCAGAGGTCATACATATTTCAGAGAATGATAAACAGCCTTCCTGGAAGATAGATTGGGTGAAATTCATTATTGTTATGTTTCATTTGTTTCTAGAATTGCTAATCTGCGATCATGGAATGTCTTTCCAATACATAGTATCTTCTGTAATTTCCATTTTCAATATATTGAAGTTTTTCTTGTAGAGCTCTTTCACTTATTTGGTTAAGGACATTCCTAAATATTTAATTTTTTGGAGTTACTTTAAATGGAATATTTTTTCTCATTTCTTTCTCTGAATGTAGACACAATCCTTCCATTTTAATTTTGACAACTTTCACAATATCATACATAAAAGTCACTTCTGGGTGAATTCCAGATCCAAAGGTGAGAAATAATAAAACAGTAAATCCTAAAAACTAAACCTAGAGAATATTCCTTTTTGACTTGAGAAGGTTTGAAATTACTTAAAAGTTTGAAACAAGCCTTTGATATCACACAAAATAATCCTAAAATTGGGGTGAACTAAAATGAAGTGCTAAGGACTGAAGAGATGGCTCAGCAGGAAAGTGGACTTCCTGCTCTTTCAGAGGTGGGTTCAGGAGCCACAACTGCCTCTAAGTCCAGGTCTAGCAGATCAGATATTTGTTTCTGGTCCCTGTTGATACTGCAGCCATGTGGTATTCATTCACAGAAACACACACACACACACACACACACACACACACACACCCCACATACTAAAAATAAAGCTGAATCTTTTTTTTGTTTTTTTGTTTTTTTGTTTTTTGTTTTGTTTTTTGTTTTTCGAGACAGGGTTTCTCTGTGTAGATTTGGCGCCTTTCCTGGAACTCACTCTGTAGCCCACGCTGGCCTCGAACTCACAGAGATCTGCCTGCCTCTGCCTCCCGAGTGCTGACATTAAAGGTGTGCGCCACTACCGCCCAGCTAAAGCTGAATCTTAAAATTAAGAACTGTCCTAGTCAGAAACAACTGAAAACTAAGAATGCATAACTGCAAGCCACAAACTGAGAATACACATTTTTGTGATAACAAATTGAAAAATAAAAGAAGTAACTAAAATATCCTTATAAAGCCAGTAATACTTACAGTTACAAACACTAATTTAAAAACTTCAAGATAGCTAGGTCATAACAAGCTCCTGGGGGCTCGAGAAGTGGCTCAGCAGATATGTATTGCACATACATATTTCTTAATATACAAATGCAACCTGTATTGTCTGTAGAATATTACTTGTATGTAGGCTTTCAGGGATGACCATTTGTCATCAGATAATTTGTTGGTGTGCTTCTTCCTGGGAGAAAACTAGTTCTACATGCTCTGCATTCTCTAGTTTACCTATAGGTCTTTGTGTTGGCTTAAGGCCTATTGAGCTTTCCCTCGTCAACTTCAGAAAGTCTATTGTCGCTGTTCAGTTACGACTTCAGTTTATGAAGTCACACTGGCAGGACTCTGGGGGTGGAGCTTCAGACACGCCTAGGAGACAGTCTCACAGCAAACTTCCCAAGCCTCTGGATCTCACAATCTTTTCACCCCCTCTTATGCACTGTTCCCTGGGCCTTATGTATGGTAGTTCTTTTGTAGACGTATCTGCTGGAACTAGACTTCACAACTCTGCACTTTGGGTTGTTGTTTTCTGTAATGACCTCTTTATTTGTTGCAAAGATAAGCTTCCATAATGAGATGTGAGGGCTACACTTATCTGTGGGTGTAAGGCCAAATATGTAGAATACCGTTAGGAATTATGCTGCTTTAATAAAGCAGTGGCTATAGGTTCTCCTCCAAGACCCATGGCTTCACTTGCCTTGTGTTGTTGGCTAGGTAGCAGTTTGACCTCCCTCTTGTTGAGCAGATCTTAACTATAATTCAAGAGTTATTGTTTATGGCTGAAGTATGCATGTCACTACTGCATCCTGTAGTTCTCATGACATGTTGGCCTTTGTTGTGTTTTATGATCATCATAGATAGTTAGAAATGTTGGTAGCGTCCCTCCTTTGAAAGCTTGCATAGCTTCTTCAGATACCATGAAAGCTGGTTCTCAGGGAGAAGACATTCAGAACAATTCTAGTTCAGGAGCCTCTGGTATTCTGACACCAGGAGCATGGTGTCTTCAGCAGGAGGGACTTACTTTCTACCTCTGGACACAACTAGCAGTAGCCTGCAATGCATTGGAAATCTTGTGGGAGTCTATTTGACTACCCTGATCAAAAAGCCAAAAAAGGGTTTCTCCTGCCTGCTGTTGGGCTTTTTCTAGGTCTTTGGCTCTTGCAGGGAACACTGTCAGCCCAAATGAGAAAATTTCACTTGAACTATATATGTATATTTATATAGAGATTTACGTGTATTGGTGTATTGTAGGGTTTTTCTAAGGTAGATACTAGTATGTTTCCTGATGATTTTTAAAGAAACAATCACTGTTATTTTACCATTCTCTGCCTCCATCTGCATTTATTTAAATCCATTAACCCTCCCTAATTAGAATGACACCTTTCCCATGTCCCAAATCAGATGTACTAGCACATGACTTCAGCGACACTAGATACAAGCATATAACACAAAAGTGAGTCTGAAAATGAACCTAATTAGACCATAAAATCATGCTGGATGTACTGTAAGAGAAAGCCTAAAGAATTATAAAAGTTAGTTGCTGTAAGATTAAAAATAGTCACACAATTTGTACAAGACAACCCAGTATTCCTGATGCTATGTTACAAAGAAGTTTCTCCTCTAATCTTCAATAATTTAAAGTAGATTTTTATTTTTTATTTTATAATTAATTTAATTTTACATATCAGCCATGGATTCCCCTGTCCTCCCTCCTCCCACCCCTCAGCCTTCCCCCCCCCCAATCCACTCCCCATTCCCACCTCCTCCAAGGCAAGGTCTCCTCTGGGGATTCAGCTCAGCCTGGTAGATTCAGTTGAGGCAGGTCCAGTCCCCTCCTCCCTACACCAAGGCTGAGCAAAATGTCTCAGCATAGGCCCTAGGTTCCAAAAAGCCAGCTCATGCACCAAGGACAGGTCCTGGTCCTACTGCCTGGGGGCCTCCTAAATAGTTTAAGCTAATCAACTGTCTCATTTATCCAGAGGGTCTGATCCAGTTCCATGGGGGCTCCTCAGCTATTGGCTCACAGTTCATGTGTATCCACTAGCTTGGCTATTTGTCCCTGTGCTTTTTCCAATCATGGTCTCAATATCTCTTGCTCATATAATACCTCCTCTCTCTCGCCAATTGGACTCCTGGAGCTCCACCTGGGGCTTGGCCGTGGATCTCTGCATCTGCTTCCATCAGTCATTGAATGAGAGCTCTATCATGACAGTTAGGGTGTTTGGCCATCCTATCACCAGAGTAGGTCAGCTTGGGCTTTCTCTCAACTGTTGCCAGTAGTCTATTGTGGAGGTATCTTTGTGGATTTCTGGGGACCTCTCTAGCACTCTGCTTCTTCCTATTCCCATGGGGTCTTCATTTGTCATGGTATCTCTTTCCTTGTTCTCCCACTCTGTTCCTGATCCAGCAGCAAACTTGTACAGCTACTTTGAAAATCAATATGGTGCTTTCTTAGAAAATTGGGAATCAGTCTCCCTCAAGACCCAGCTATACTACTCTTGGGCATATATCCAAGGAATGCTCAATCGTACTACAAGGACACATGCTCAACTATGTTCATAGCAGCATTGTTTGTAATAGCCAGAACCTGGAAACAACCTAGATGCTCTTCAACTGAAGAATGGATGAATAAAATGTGATACATATACACAATGGAGTACTACTCCGCAGAGAAAAACAATGACATCATGAGGTTTGCAGGCAAATGGATGGAACAAGAAAAAAATCATCCTGAGTGAGGTAACCCAGACTCAGAAAGACAAACATAGTATGTACTCACTCATAGGTGGATGCTAGATGTAAAACAAAGGATGACTAGACTGCTACTCACAACTCCAGGGAGGCTACCTAGTAAAGAGGACTCTAAGAAAGACACAGGGATCACCCAACGACAGAGAAATGAATGAGATCTACATGAGCAAACTGGACATGAGGGGGGTAATGGAGGGCAAGGGTCGGGGAAAAGAGAGCTTAAAGTAGATATTTTAAAGAGAAGAAAATTCAATTTACAACTTTAAATAAGACCAAAAATATCAAGAAGATCCATGCTATTACTTGGTTTATTATTTGCCTAACAACTAATGCTTATTTCTGTTGTACCAGTTTCTGTGCTCTGCTGTAAGGGAGGAGTACAGCAGAGAAGGCAGACATTTCTTCTTATGCGGGTTGTCTTCTAGTAGAGAAAAGGTATAGTGATCAGAGACCATGGCAGCCAAGGTGAGCTTGGGTAGAGAGGAAAAGGTCTTCCTATGGTACGGCTAAGAAAGTGACATTTAAGGAGGGACTGAATACACTACAGGAAACAGTGTTCAGAGACGAGTGACCCATTTTCAAACTGAAAACTCTTAGAGAGGAGAGAATGGAGTTTGGGAGACACTAGAGAACCCCATGTTGCTGGATCTCAGTGAGTAATGTCGGTGTTGTGGGAGAGAAAAGGCAGCAGGCAGGCTCTCCTGGTTCTACTGGACACTGGAATGATTTCAGTCTTACTCTGATAGGAGGAGTCACTGGTCTGTCTTGTTAAGGACCATAGGGAAACAAATGATGTTAAAAATCAGTCTTTGGCAGGCACACAGAAAGGAATCAGTGGAGACTTGAATACAAGAGGAGACTGTTAGAATGACCTATTTGGAGAGTGAAGCAGGTTCAGACCCAGGGTGGTCAGGTGCTGAACAAGGAGCACTAGTAATGTAGTGAACACCCAAGAAGTGTAAGCTGATCCCATCAGAATTGTTGTAGTCTGGATGGTGAAAAGTAGTGAAATTGGAATTTTGTTCTCAAGTATTGTAGAAAAGCATTCATATAATATGTTTTGATAATGTTTCCCTCTCCTCCTCCAGTTTCTCCCAGATCCAAAATATTTTTATGATATAGTCTGGGTAAGTTGATGGTAGATTCAAGATGGATAAACAGAAAGTGAAAGAGATAAGGAACCATTTTAGAGTTTTGGCTCAAGACAGGCTGAATGAACCAATCATTTACTTAAATGTGGTACAGTGAAGTCTGAGGCTGAATCAAGATGTATTTTATTTGCAAAAGAGAGAAAAGTATCTTATCAAATAATATAAATATGTTGTTTTACAGGGCATTGACTTGTATTATTTTATATGCTTCTCTACACAATTCTCTGAGAGTTGCAGAGCCTAGAATCTTCTTGGACAGATTGCAAAATTAAACTTGAGAGGAGTCTAAATGATCTCCAAGCCTATATAAATCAGCCAAGATATATTATCACAGCAAATCACACTTGGCAAATATTGACTATCCTGCTGTATTCAAGTGTTCTCTCTGAAGAAAAATAATGCTGAAATTTCCTTGAAGTTTACTGATGACTAGCCATATATCTGGTGTGTTTAGAGTGAAAAATATCTCCCAATGTCCTAGAAAATGTTGAAAAATGGATCAAAGACTGTTTTAATGTAGTAGTGACAACTTAGTTTGAAATTAAATTTTCTCTTGAAGTATTTGATGAATAAGAGCACAAAATTAGGGAATAACAGGCAGAAAAATTAATTTTAAAAGATCCTGTATGATTTAAGATGGTATGTTATATCATTAAAAGGCCAAGTGATTTTGATGGATACATAGGAATGTCAAGTAGTTCAGTATCCTTTTGGTAATAATACAAGGTTAATTGCAGGAAGCAACTCTGTCTTGTTAACTTTTATTAAGACCAAAAGTTGCCATATTAAATTCAATTCACAGTTCTTGAGTGACCCAAAGTCTGGCTTTGGTCTGTTCCCTTAACCTTTCTGTGTAATATTTTCCATTATGAAAATAGTTATTAATCTAAGTAATGTATCACTTTCAAGCCTGTTCTGAAATATGAATGATTTATCAGATTTTTGCAAAAGAATGTATCAGTATTTAATTTACTATATCAAAATAAATTTAGATGAAGAAGTGCTCAGTTAAAAAAGAAATAAAACACTCATTAACAGTCATCAAAGCATGAACTAGTCCCCGCCTGGCTCTATGGTATCCGTTTCCTTCAGGTTCTCACTGCATTATGTGTCTGTTCACACAAATGTGTCTCAGTTCCCCTAAGTTCACACTGATCTTCCCACACCTGAGTCACTTGGTCACATTTACCCTCGTGTTGGGTCTAACTAAACATTACCGGTTCTGTCTAACTAAGCTTTACCAGTTCTTTCTAACTAAATCTTACCAGTTTCACTCATTCTTTGGAGAAAGAAAATAACAAAATGGCAAATTCTGCAGAAACAATGATAGGCTGTATTCCCAACTCCGCTCTCTAGGACCTTTGTATACAGAATAGCAAAGATACCCTACCCTCTCCCCTAAACAGCAGCTGATTAGTCAGAGTCAATCAAAATCTATCATCTTTTGCACACCTTGAGAACTCTACTACAGTTTATGGAAGATGAGAGTATCATGAGGCAGAGTTCCCTGGCAACCCTGTGGAAGCCATTAATCTCCGCAGGTTCCCGATACCAATCCTCCCAGTCTTTGTCAAAGGAGATACACTTAGTAAAGCTCCTGAGGAGGCAGTAAGTTGAGTACCCAGAATTCTCCAGGCAGAAAGCTTCCTTTTGCCAGAGTCTCCTATCACTAGTGATCAGTAACAGATGCTTGGAATTCAATCAGAAATTGGAATTTTTTAGCTCCAAGCATAGTGCCTATAAGACAGCTCTTGCATTGCCTATAGCACGGTGTGCTATTGAAGGCACCAGGTAAATTGAGCAGATTTTCTCATCCACTTGAATAAAATAACCTGGATGGTATCCCAAACAGAGTGATTAAGTAATGAATTTTCTTTTTTTGTAGTAGGGGCCACAGCATGATTAAATTTCCCTTTCTTCTATCTGGGATCAATCTTTGAGCTTCAGTCTCTAATCTTTTTAAGATTAATTGGGGCATTAAGGATGGTAGTTGCTAAAATTTTGCCAGAAGTAGAAATGACCTCTACGTTCCAAAGTTGTTATAAACTTTCACTTATATGGATGGTAGACAAGTCTAAATTTTCTAGTTCTGCTTTTCTGCAGAAGTTGGCATGAAGATAGTTCCAAACAGAGCGGTTAGTAACTTGCTCAGAACATTATGAAGATATGCAAGAGACACATGGAGAACTCTCTACCCATACTGGATAGCTAGACTTGATACTTACTAGAATTAATGAGGTGTTCCTGAAGCCATATTTGAATCTCTCCTCCAAAGAGCCCGTCTTTCTTTCTTTCTTAGAGCTTATCAATATGTCACTACAATGGGAATAATTCCTTAAAAAAAAAAAAGTAAGGTACCACTGTGGCATTAGTAGATTATTACTAGGCAGTACAGCAATGTTTGTGAGAGTCCAGGGTGACAATGATAAATGGGTCTTGTCTGGTGTAAAACTGAGCAAGACAAGAGCATTACCAATGACTATGATGACAAACCAAGGTCCGTTGGTGGTATACTATGGGAGTCACAGGCTCTCAAATACTCAGAACTATACACATCAGCACTAAATTTAGTTGGTGACAATTAACTGTGCACTTTTAACTGGATATATTGGGTTGATATGTTAAGAAATTTCATCATTCAAAACAATAGCTCTACTGCCTTGAAAGCCTTCAGGAAAGCTGTGATTTTCTTTCCTCTTCCTTGAATATTAAACATTTCTGTGATAAGTATAAGAAATCTCATTGATGTTTTGTCAAGCACCAGTCCCACTACAGCCCCCCTTGAAGATGCTCTCTACAATCAGGGAAGCCCCTGTGACATTTGATGAATACTCGGTGTACCGAGGTAAAGTGTCTATATCAATTACTTGTTCATCAGCATCTGCAAGATGCTCTTCACAATCAGAAAAACCCTGTGATTTTTTTTTTGAACACTCAGTGTGCCCAGGGAAAGTTTCTATGCTAATTGCATGTTCAGCAAGAGCTGCAAGATGCTCTCCATGATCAAAAAGGCCTCCTAACTTTCTATGAGTATTCAGGGTACTTACAGGTAAACTTATACCAACTGCAGGTTCAGCAGCATCTACCATGGTACAGAACTGGAGTCTGAATGGTTCCTCTCCACATGACAGAGTGACTTTCTTTTCCTAATTTACATTTCCTAATCTACTGATTGCCACTCACAATTCAGGAAAGACTTATTTTCATAGGAAATATTTCCCTAATGCTCCCTACTGTCCCCTGGCCTGCTTCACTTTAGACACATTTGCTTTAAACAATATGGAAAGCTGTCCACTTGCTCAGCCCGTAGATTTTGCTTGATTTGGGGGAAGGCCTGTCATTATCCCAGAAACCTTTTAGCTCACAGTCTTTGAAATCTAATACTAAATTTAGTGGTCTCCTCCTCCTCCACATTACAGAGTGGTACTGGCAAAGTACATGCCAAATTTAGTCAGTTCTTTCCATGAAAGACAGATCATTAGGGATTTTGTCCAAATCATAGAGAAAGCATGAAGCAGCTTTGGCTAGGATGCTCCATGGATTGTATAGAATTTACTGAACCTGAGGAACCATCTCCATGGTTGAAATGGAGTCCTAGAAAGACAAATGCAAAGCATTAAGCTGCCTTGTGTGGAAGAGCCCATTCCCAACAGCATCATAGTGGCTGGAAACAATAAGTTACATGTTACATGGCTTGGGTGCTGCTATGTACCTATCAGTAAAGTCTTACTCTTCTCACAGAGGCACAGGCAAAGTCTCTTCACTTTTTGGTCTGAGTCAGCAGTTCTCAACCTGTAGGCCATGACCCTTTGGTTATCAACTGACCCTTTCACAGGGGTCACATATTAGATATCTTGCATATCAGATATTTACATTGCTATTCATAACAGCAGCAAAATTTCAGTTATATATGTTTAGGGTAATCTTGTATTTCACAGACAGAAGGTCAATAAGTGTAACTATTTTTTAAATATAAGATGAAGATACTTTGATATAAAATTTCTGATCATGTTGAGGTTGACAAAAATGGAGAAAACTGTGACTTGAGACAATTTGTGACTTGGAGTTTTCTGGTTTAATTTTATGGCTGGAGGTCATCACAACATGAGGAACTATATTAGGGGGTTGCAGCATGAGGAAGGTTGAGGACCACCGGTCTAAGTATTCACAGATCTCCATTGGTTGTACCTCAGAATCTCAGCAGTACAGAGACATTTGATACCCAGAAGTATTTGATACCCAGAAATGGTCTTCATGTTGCTGAGGATTGAATGTTTCATCTCTTTTAGCAAGTAACAAAAAGTCACTTATCTCTCCCAGAGAAGAGCCAGTCATATGACAGTGTCTCTTATCACCCTAATATATTCAACTGCCTGGATGACTAGGTCTAGGAAGTGTTCAATACCAAGCAGCAGTTTAGCATACTTAACAAAACTACTGTAATTTCAGTGTTCTAGATCCTGCCTAGAATTTGTTTATATTTGGCAATGGTTGATTTCTTCATAGAAATCATGGTACAAGACTGAATTAGCTACTTTTGTTTTCAATGGAGCCAAATATCTGACAGAAAAACAAAACAAACAAACAAACAACCTTAAGGAAGGAAAGATTTACTTTGGCTTTTGATTTCAGAGGGTAGTTTCATGCCATGGTTACTTGCTCTCCTGTGCTTGGACAGAACATGATGGAGGTAGGGCATCCAGGGTAGAAGAGCTGTTCATTTAATAGTGGGAGGGAGTCAGCTGGGGACCAGGTTTAGCCTTCAGAGGTTGCTCCAAGACCTACTTTAACTTCTTAGGATCTATGTAAACTGTACACAACTCCCAAATAATGCTACCTGCTCAGGACATTGTATTGAACATATGGGCCTGTGGAGAACATTTTATACTTAAACCTTAACAAATAAAGTAAATTATTATCCTTTGATATATCCTATCCCATTCAATCATATTTTTCTGAATTTCATTTAATGATGGACAGAACTTTGAAAAGGCTTTGAGAGGTTAACATAAACCAATATGAAGAGATATCTGAAAATTTAGAGATCTAACTCTCAGTTAACACCCAGGTGATTTAATAATACTATTTAATAAAGGACACAAAGTTATCACAATGACCTAAGAATGTAATAGTTTTCTTTCACCAATAGAGTGACTAATCTATTTGTGAGATGTACGTATTTGATTTGTTCTTCACATGACATCTCAACACTTTACTTGCCACTAACCAACATAAATATAACACAATAAGCATCTTCTCCTTCCTTTTCCACATTAATTTAATAATACAATAGATTAAGCATAGCTATTATAGCCTTCTTGTGTTCATAGTATCTTGTGCAATACCCTATAGGCTTGATATGTTAATAGTGGGATTACTGAACCACTAACTATTCAGTCTAAAGAAGAATCAAGTATACATGATGTATTTTTGATAGATCACTACGATAGAATAAACTTGGATCTGGAATCAACACAAAGAGACACACTTCTAAATGGATATCACCTAGGGTATTTCCAGAAGACACAACTAAATGGGGACAATTCCTTCTAAGAGTGGGTGGTACTTTCTGAAAGTAGCCAGATTTACAGAGGTTGGAGAGAACCGCAGTGCTGACTGCTTACTGGCCTTCACTTCTCACTGGTGAATGCATCTCATCCTTGGTAGTTATTGTTGTGACCATTCTTTGCTACCAATTAGAACCAGGATTCTTCAGGTTTCCATCACGGATTGAAAACCAGTGGCTCTCCAGGCATTCAGAACTGGATTGGGGGTGCTGAGGCATCCAGCCTTGAGGAATGAGTAGATGTCTGGTTGCCAGTCTCTCTAATATGCAGATAAGTCACTGTTGAAATAACCAGCCTGCATCTTATAAGCTATTTAGTTAAGTTCATTTTGATACATGGATTGACACCCTCTGTTCTGCTCTCTAGAGAATCTTGACCAATATAATCAGTTAAATCCAACATCACATATTTTTAGGTTATGTACTAAGATTTAGATAGTGAATATGGCTCACAAATGCTTCAGACTAAATATGAGCTGGTCATTCTTATGCTTAGTTTAGCCCTAAAATCATTCATAGGTTTTAGGAAAAGTGTTAGTATAGCAAGAGGTTGTCTTTGAAGCAAACGGAATATATGTAGAAAGTAAGTAAAATGAAACATAATAAATATTACTGTATCACAAAACATCTTACTAGTGCCCATAGGCATCAAGAAATCTACTTTGTGAGCAGCACTTTGCATTGGCTCTATAGCTGAAGAAGCCTGGGGGACTTCATGATTTATTTAGATATGCTTCCCTAAGTGTATCTCAGTGTATAATTCCCTAAGTGGGTAAGTGCCATGATTCTCAGTTTACTATCTACATAAAGCACATATCCTAAGAGGTGAGAGAGAGAGAGAGAGAGAGAGAGAGAGAGAGAGAGAGAGAGAGAG
>CABHPH010045521.1:0-10897 GCA_902168325.1 Peromyscus nudipes | reverse complement strand
GAGAGAGAGAGAGAGAGAGAGAGAGAGAGAGAGAGAGAGAGAGAGAGAGCAGAGTATATAAGCAAGAGGTGGGTTAAAGGGAAGCTTATGCCTAGCTTTTTACTGCTGAAACAAATAATTTTAACCATCAAGAATAATGTTGCCATGACTCAGAATGGTGCTCACATCAGTTACAGCCTTCCAACCCACTTATTTCTTCAGCTGCTTCAGTTATAGTTTTGGTATTGAGCATTTTATGGATCCTCATTTTTCAAACTCATGAGGCTTACTGCTACTTTCTGTTATGTACTCACTAAAGAGAAATATTTCTCTACCATAAACATGTCCATCACTTAAGAGTTCTTTCAGAGGAGAAAATGAATAGCAGTAGAGCTCCAACCAGGTATTTATCTGGAAGGCTATTGATGGGTTTAGTACAACAGACAGACTACCCTGTGCTAAGTGTGAAGAAAAGAGCTCCTGACTGTTTCATAAAGACAGAGGGGAACTGTTCCCTTAATGTAGAGCTTTCTTGCCTATTTATAGCACAAGGCAAGTGCTTTGCTCACAGCAGTGGTTTGTAGAAAGATGGCTGGAAGCATTCTATTTGGAGTTTACAGAATCTAGGTAAAATGAAAGCTTGCAGTTCGACTTGAGAGGGTCTCAGGAACAACTGTTATGGTTTTCACGTGATACAATTTCATTTCAACACATTTCAATATTTTTTCCCGAGTTTCCTTTGTGATTTCTTCTCTGATAGTTGATTTCACTCACAAGAGTGAGATTGTACTTTGTGGGTATCCAAGTTTCATTTCTGTTACTGTAATAAAATATCCTGACCTAAACAACATGATGGGGGAAGGTATACTTGGCATAAAGTTTCAGGTTATAGTCCATCATATATATATATATATCAGTTGTCAAATCATAGCTTCTGTTACTGCTGTCTGCTTCTTCCCCTCAACTAGTTAAGGGATCGTAAGTCCAAGAGGAGACCACTCATTAAAAAGTTAGACATAAAACTAACTAAAAATGTGTAGGAAAGATAAACAGTAAGATCTTCAACATACAACCATCCCAACAAACTGAAAATTGTAACATAGAAACACAAAAACATCTCAGAGAGTATGTCTGCTAATTAAAAACACTGGAAAACATTATCAAGAGAAATGATCAAGCAGAAGAAAGAGTATCAGGAATGGAAGACAAGCTCAAAGAACTAGTGCATTCAGATGCCAATAAAGAAAACAATAGCTGAGTATAAAAGCTTTCAAGAATCCTGGGGTATGAGAAATTCTTTTAATTTTTAGTCTTTTGCTAAGAATCTACAGAGTAGAGATGAAGATAAGATTTAAAAAAAAGCTGTAATGAAATTATACAATAAAATCTCCAGATTGAAGGAAAGATACATAAAATGCTAATGCTATAGAATGAAGATACAATATTAAAAGCAACAAGATAAAAAAGTCAACTTACAAATGCAAATTCATCAGAGGAATATCAGACTTGAAACTATGAAAGGATAGAACAGTGTATCTGAAGACCTGAAAGTAAATTATTATTGAAACAAGACATAGGAAAGGGTAACATAATAGAAACAGATTAATAAATCTAGAAAAGTATCAATCATCCCATTCAGTAAATAATTAAAGTTCTAAGACAAATAAGGGAGAGAAGAAAGACCAAATAGTATGTGAACTAACTAGGAAAACATGAAATTACAGGATTCAGCAAATATTTACAAATAATAAATATAAATGTCAATTATCTTGACTCACCATTAATGGACAGAGACTAATGATCAGTCCCCGCCCCCAAAACCAAGATTCAGCTGTTGTTGCTTTCCACACATAGACTTCATTGGCAAAAAATTAAACAGACTTAATATTACAGGATAGAATACTATATACCAAGAGAATAAAAGCAGAAAACATGTGTGCATAGCCATTCTTATATTCAACAAACAAGAAATCGAATAAAAATACCTCCAAATAAAACATCACTATATATTAATAAAAATCACCAAATATAAGTATATATTTCTTCAAAAGTTGGTACCTCTAATTTCACAAATCTTGAGGACCTTGTTGGATTATAAGCACATATAATTGGTGCTCCTACGTATGTAAAACATCAACCTATTCTGATACCTGGTGAGATAATAAAACTTACTATCCTGTGCTTAATCTACAAAATCTAAGAATTGTTTTGAATGTATTCAATATTTTGTCAAACACTATAACTTAAATATTAACCTAGAAATTAAGTTTAATCAGTTCTTCACCACATTGACCAAAAATAAACTACACCTTGGCCTATAGTGCAAAGTAAAACAAAACTTTTGACTCTTCCTCCTTTCTGTGTCATGCCAAGGCCCTGACAGGCTGATAAAGACAAAGACATGATTTTACTTTCTAGAAAAGTGTATTATTTCAGGATTTATGTGGATGTGACTTGATAAAATGACATTAATTTATGATGTACCCATCAGCAAAAATACAAATAGCTTTTGTCCAGAAAAAGCAAAACACAATATTACTTTCAAAAGTTGGAGTTTATTGCTCTGTAGGACATTAATCAGATCTGTGACTAGCTATGAAAAACAGCCATTCAACTTTCCCAATATGAACTGGATACATTTTAATATCTTATGTTTACCACTAGATAATTTTGATATTCTTTCATTAATATTTCCATGAAAATCAACTTTTTAACTATTGCAAATATTTTTGTAATGCTTGAAACAGTCAATGTTCCCCATAGATTTTAACCTTGTTTAACGCTGTTGCTAAATGGACGAATTTCACTCTGCCAGTTGTTCATTAAGACATTTAAATGGCCTTTATCATCATCTTTAAGATAACATGGTTTAACATTTGACTTCTGTGCACTTGTTCAACTACATCAATTAAGACAATTTTTTTAATGCTTTCTCAACCAATATTTGTTCATTTCCTTGTCTTATTGAGTTAGCTTGGACTTTTGAGTATGCTTTTGAAAAGGAGTAGTAGATGAGAGATTCAGTTAAGCATGCTGTTTCCAACAGGGTTATAGATAGGTTTTGTCAAATTGGATAAGTTCTATTTCCAACTTGCTCACAGTTTTTGCCATGATGATTATTATGAATTTATTGATATCAGCATTTAAGTTTTTTGGTTTTTGTTTTGTTTTGTTTTGTTTTTGAGACAGGATTTCTCTCTGTAGCTTTGTGCCTTTCCTGGATCTTTCTCTGTAGACCAGGCTGGCCTCGAACTCATAAAGATCCACCTGCCTCTGCCTCCCAAGTGCTGGGATTAAAAGTGTGCACCACCAACGCCTGGCCAGTATTTAAGTTTTTATTTGTAATCTGTTGATATGATTACTTATGTACTTTATTTCTCTATTGTTGCACTGATTTATAGACATGGGTTAAACTACCTTTGGTCATAGTGAATGATTCTATTTTTAATATACAGTGTTTGGTTTTGTTGTTGATGTTTATTGAGGATATATGTATTTATGTCCTGAGCAGTTTCAGCCTTTATTTATTTCATCTATATCTGGTTTCAATTTTATATGCTGGTTGGCCACATAGAATGAACTATGACAATACCCTCTGGTTCTATTTTCTGACAAAGTGTGTATAAAAAATGACATGATTTTTTCCTTAATGCTTTGTGTAATTCACCAGGATCTGCAATAGAGCTAATACTTTTTGTTTTGGAAAGGCATTAACTAGTGATTTGACTTAATATCTTTAATAGTACAAACTTATTCAGTATTATCCTTTCCTTTCTTCTGACAGGCTGTCTTTCAAAAAATAGATTCACTTCACCTAGAATATCTGATGGGGAAAACAAATTTGTTGATAGTATTATTTGATTGTGTCACTATCTTATTCTGATATCAATTCTCCACATTAAAAGCTTTAATAATATATAGTAGGTAACAGAAACAAATTTCTCCCTAGAGAAAGGTAAGAACATCATTATTGAACATAGTTGAAATGTTCAAACATTCTTTCAATGTCTGCAGAAACACTGAATATCTTTAGTAAATAGGATGAAATGTTTGTATCTGGTGGGAATTTGTCAAATCTAATTGATAGCTTACTTGCTGAACCTTCTGGACAATTGAGTGCTGAAGTTACTAGTATATATAATAACTTTCAAAGCAGATCTAGACAACTAAAGGAAAACAAAAAGTGTATAAACAGAAAAAAATGGAATGAAGGCCTTCATCTGAATTAAAAAGCATTTTTTCTCAAGTTTTTACTTCATTCTGTGTTATTTAAACTTGAACATCTATTATATAAGCTGGATAATTAAGAAGAAATGCAATTAAGAAAATATGTCAGGAGTTAGAGAACTGGTTCTGTAGTTAATGGCACTTGATGCTGTTGTAGAGGACACTAGTTCAACTCCCACTTCCTACAAAATCTCATAATCATCTATAACTCCAGTTCCAAGGGATCCAACACCCTCTTCTGGCCACCAGGGGCACTGTACACATGGTTGACAAGCAGACATACAGGAGGAAAAACACTCACACACATAAAACAGAGAGGGAGAACAAGTAATAGGAGACCATGGTAAATGAAGACCACATGAGAATAGGAAGAAGCAAAGTGCTAGAGAGGCACACAGAAATCCACAAAGATACCCCCACAATAGACTGCTGGCAATGGTCGAGAGACAGCCCGAACTGACCTACTCTGGTGATAGGATGGCCAAACACCCTAATTGTCATGCTAGAAACTCCATCCAATGACTGAGGGAACTGGATGCAGAGATCCATGGCCAGGCCCCGGGTGGAGCTCCAGGAGTCCAATTGGCGAGAAAGAGGAGGGTTTATATGAGCGAGAATTGTTGAGACCAAGGTTGGATAAAGCACAGGGACAAATAGCCAAATGAATGGAAACACATGAACTATGAACCAATGGCTGAGGGGCCCCCAACTGGATCAGGCCCTCTGAATGGGTGAGACAGTTGATTGGCTTGATCTGTTTGGGAGGCATCCAGGCAGTGGGACTGGGTCCTGTGCTCAGTGCATGAGTTGGCTGTTTGAAACCTGGGGCTTATGCAGGGATGCTTGGCTCAGCCTGGGAGGAGAGGACTGGACCTGCCTGGACTGAATCTACCAGGTTGATCTCAATCCTCAGGGGAGTCTTTGCCCTGGAGGATATGGGAATGGGGAGTGGGCTGGGGGGAAGGGGAGGGGGGCAGGAGGGAGGAGAACAAGGGAATCCGCTGTTGATATGTAGAATTAAATTATATGGTAAAATAAAATAAAAAATAAAAATAGAAAACTGAAAGAAAATAAAATAACCAATTTGTTTGTGTTCATATAACAAATAATAACCAAATGTACCTTTTATTGTATTGATCCCAAGACAGACACATGTACACACATAAATGCCAATGCTTTCACTTGTTAACCACTAGGTACCATAAAATGTAGCAGACAATAGTGCAAACAGATCAGTCTTGCTTTGAATATCAAACTATCTCGAGTTTGGGGGTTTGCTTTTTTTAACACCAATAAGTATACCATTCTGAAATCACTGAAATAGTCCTCAGTTATTAGAGACAAATGAAATTTAAGAATAGTGACAAATTTTTGTGTTCAGGGAAGAAATGGAAGAGCTGTTTTGAGCTTCAGTTTCTACAAGTTAAT
Source organism: Peromyscus nudipes (assembly GCA_902168325.1). Lineage (NCBI taxonomy): Eukaryota > Metazoa > Chordata > Mammalia > Rodentia > Cricetidae > Peromyscus > Peromyscus nudipes. The sequence goes on along the minus strand of CABHPH010045521.1, from coordinate 5,263 downwards.
TGTCAAATAAACACACCAAAATATATTCACATAGAAGTTTCATAACTTTGGAAAATAATATTTAATAAGTACCAGACATTTCAGCAAAATGTTTCTCAATTCTAAGTATATTTATCCTGAATGCTCATGTTGTCTTTTGTTGCAAAACATTAACAATAGCCTCATTTATGATTATGTAATCAAGAATATAGCAGAGAATGAAATATACTGTACTTTGTGAGGAGAGCTATTTATAGGTGAAGCATTTGGCTAATGTGCTTGCCGCAAACTTGGCCTAATTCACTACTGGAAAATGGAATGCACTGCAGGGATTTGCTAAGCATTTTTTTTTTCAGATTAGAAGCACTGCAAGCCTTGTAATATATGCAAATGATATTTACGTGCTTTCAATCTTTAATGTTATAGTGTTGAAGCAACATAGTTACGATACAAACTAGATTGAATTTTATGAATATTTTATTAAGATAAAGTAGCCATGCCTTCTAATGCATACCTGACATTAGTTTTTATGTCTCTGATTTCATACACATTAGCTCTTGCTATAAAAATGAAAGGAATTGTATAAAGTAAAATTCATTGGAGTTAGAGTCCATTTTAAAATTTTTCTCTATTCCTCTTTTTAAAACAATCAACAATGGAAAAATACTACCGAATAATAATTTAAAACAAATTTTAGGAAACAAGAAATCATAACACTTTAAATTACAGGAACCAAAATATAGTGTTATAAATGATAGTGGAATTTATGTAAAAAATGAGTCCAATTACATGTAATTATTTACAAAATTGCAGTGATGTAGGTTTTTTATGGATACTTAGTCAATGTGAAGGTTAGTAACAGTGGACAAGAAAACATGAAAATACAAGGAGAAAATTTTTCTGCTTGTATTGATGAAATGCTGTGGAAAATCTGCTCTTTCTCAAGTAAAAACTGCTTCACAAGGAGTTTCTTCACGGTGGACAAATCAGGAGAGCTGTGATAGTGAATAGTGATTATAAATTTGATTGAACCAATAGTCCTAGGAGATTGGCAACACACAATTCAAGGCATGCGTGTTAGGAGGTTTCTGAACAGAATTAGATCCTGAGTGCTCTGGCCAAATCAGTGTCATAATCCCCTAGGGATTCATAACACAAAGAATTAGGAGCAGAGATGGGGCCTCGCTACAAGAATTAGATTTCTGGAGGTATTTCTTGGGGGTCCGTGCCCTGCCCTTGTTCCTTTGTGTTCTCTCACTCTGTTTTGTGCACATTAAGAGCCTTCAGCACATGTGGTGCTGTGGAGAAATTCTCCTTCTCACATCATGAGCCCAGAAACAGATGCCAGGTGACCATGGACTGAACACGCCAAACTATAAGTCATATTTAAAATTTCCTTTTTTAAGCTGCTTTCATTATGCATTGTGATGGGATGATTAGAAAGTAACTAAAGGAAAGTCCATTTGGAGCATATGCTCAAATTGATAAAAAAAAAAACAAAACAGTGAGTTGTAGGAGCAACTGTATGTGTATATACTAAAAATTCATTTGTGTGGTTCATAGAGTTTGAGACATAAAGTGAGACATAAAATGAGTCCAAGAAATTCAATACAGCCTAATATTGTGGTTTACAAAAAATAGATGAATGTTAAAAATAATTACTGGAGAGGACTTGAAATGTTCAGAACACAAAGAAATAATACTCTGAAGAGATCGATATGCCAATTATCTTACCTGTTCATTACATGTTTACTGAAAGGTCATACTTTACTCCAAAAATATATTCAATAACTATCAATCAATCCATATGAAAGAGTTGTGTGGAAATGTGATAATGAAGCATGTCATTTTGTGCAGTGGATATACTCTAATGAAGGAATCTGGTACATGTAATGTAAAATTTCAAGAGGCGGCCCAGTACAAAGGTTCAGATGTAGAGCAGGGTAGAGTTAGGTGGTTGCATCTGTGTTACAGGTGAATAGTACCAAGAAGCTAATCAAGCCAAAAAATTTCCACAGAAACGGAGGTCATGTAAATTTAGAAATATATTTGGGCAAGGGATAATTTCTCTTGCAAGTGAAGGGTGCTCTGTAGAAGTGAAGAACGCTGTCCTTAGCATGGTCTGTGTGATGTCAGGAAGACGGAGCAGGTCAAGTGCATAATTGGCAAGATGACTGACATACTTATGATATGACATACTCATACATGGTCCTCATTGGTTATAAAAATGTCTGTCCTATATTAGCTTTGGTTTAACATTCCCAGTAACATTCTGGACAATACAGAATGATTAAAATTAATCCTTTAATAATATCAAAGCCAAACTAGAATATTATTTCTCTGGTTCTTTTTGTTAATCCCAACTTTCAATGTAAATGGACTCACTACTTTCACTTGTGGCTTCAAGTTGCTTCAAATACAGCCTGTCATTTAATCAAAACCTATAGAAACCTTTTGTTTCTTGAGTTACAGCCTTCTATTTCCAATGCTAAACTTATAAGTTACCAGACAGTCCCTCAGGTGATACCTAAAATTCAACACACACAGAAATTCAGAGTCTTAACAACCTAGGAACTCCTCTTATGAGCCCAGGGATATCTTGTGTTCATTATGACTATCCAGTCTCTCTCCCTTCCCTCTCCCTCTCCCCACTATACCCCACCTCCTTTTCTCTGTCTCTGTCTCTATCTCATAGCCACCAATGCATATTACTTCTGCCTATTATTTTTCAAATAATGCACTTCATCCCCCTATATTGCCTCCATTAAGACAGACATCATCAATTATCTGGAATTGTTCATCATCATATGCCCTTCTTCTAATTAATCCCACATGCTACCAGTTCCTATTATCTTTCTAATTAACAAATAAATTCGATCACTTTCAATGACTTGAGTGCTTTACTATTCTCCAGAGTCACAACGCTCCACAGATCCCAGAGATAAAAGCTCATGTTCTTTAAAGATGGCATTTAAGACCTTCCACAGTAGATACTTATGCGATCCTTACAAAATCTAAAGGCCCACAGGAGAAAATCCACCATTTCCTAAACTTTACAGTATCTTTCTACATTTAACTCTCCACATATTCATTTCATTATGGAGTGGTCTTTTCCTGCTTTTTCCAACCATTGTTTTCAAATTCAACTGTAATAGTGTATTGACTTCTGTGACACTTTACTGTCACAGAGAGAAAGACATTTCTTCTATTCTCTGTCTAACGACAGATGCTACATTCTCTGTATAACTACTATTGTAATAAACATTGGGGAATGAAATTAGTGACTTTAAGTACTTCTTTTTTTTTTTTTTTTTTTTTTGGTCCAGAGACTTTTTTTTTTGAGACAGGGTTTCTCTGTGTAGTTTTGGTGGCTGTCCTGGATCTCGCTCTGTAGACCAGGCTGGCCTCAAACTCACAGAGATCCACCTGGCACTGCCTCCCAAGGCATGCACCACCACCACCACCCAGCTTGATTTTAAGTACTTCTAATTGTCTTTACTTTCTTTACTTCATATGTGTTGTGCATGTTTTTGAATAAGTAAATAAGGAAATCAGTATATGAATGATGAATGATCTTGTTGTTAAAGAGACAGGAAACCTAGTTCAGGTAAAACTTAACACAGATAAATTCCTAACACTAAAAACAACTTTAAATCAAAATTAATAGACAGGAGATAATAATAAAGATGAGATATGTACAAAAGAAGACAAGTAAAATATCAATAAAATGAATTCTATGAAAATATTAGTAAAATTTCTAAAACTTTGAGTATAGAGTTTAATAGCTAAAAAAAGTGTAAATGAGAGCCAAATCAGTAGTAATACAAAATATCATTGCAGAGTCTAGAAATCTTAAAAGAACAATAAAGAACTATGTTGAGTATGCTTATAAAATAAACATAAATTTGAAAACTTTGGTGGAATGAATACATTTTTTCTCAAACAGATTTCTACTTGTACTTCAAGAGGAAACAGAAAGGTTGATAATGTATATACTTTATACAAATCCAATCCATAATCAATAACTTTTCCACAATAAGGATTTGAGGGCTGAATTTAGCTTTCGGTTTCTATCTGATCTTTAAGAAAAAAGAACAGGAATATACTCTTCTAAGAAACACAAGAGGATTTTGAGAAATAGTCTATGGAGTTAATACCAATATTAACTAAAGGAGAAAAAGACAGTGCAAAGTAAGCAAACCTATAGGCTAATGTTTCCCAAAATCTAAGGTGCAAAATCCTTCACTAACTTACAAACAGAATATAAAGATATAAGATAGACAGTCTTTGACCATTTTTATATCAAAATGCAAAGACTTTGTTCAAAGCCTATGAATATAAATAACTATATAAACAAACAAAAAAACAGAAAAACAAGTGTTTTACTAGATGTAGAAAAAGGCCAAAATTTCCCTTACTGCATAGTGTCTCCCTCTAACAAGATATCTCTTTCATTGCTCTCCCACTCCATTCCCCCCTAGCTTGACCATCCCATTCCCTCATATTCTTATCCCTCATCCCCTCCCCTCTATTGCCCCCCATCCCCAGTTTACTCATCTCATCTGTTTCCCAATCCCAAGGCACATTATGGGGTAAGGAGAAATCTGATGCTAGAAAAATTCCCAGGAATTCCCAGGGACAACCCCAGATTAGACTACTAGCAATAGTGAGGAGGGTGCCTGAACTGGCCTGCCCCAGTAATCAGATTGGTGGTTACCCTATCTGTCGTCTTAGAGCCTTCATCTAGTAACTGATGGAAGCACATGCAAAGATCCACAGCCAAGCATCAGGCTGAGCTCTGGGAGTCCAGTCAAAGAGAGGAAAGAGGGATTATATAAGCAAGGGGGTGTCAAGATCATAATGGGGAAATCTACAGAGACAACTGAACCAAGCTCACAGGAACTCATGAACTTTAGACCAACAACTGTGGAACCTGCATGGAACTGGACTAGGTTCTCTGTATAAGAGAGACAGTTGCACAGCTTGGTCTGTTTAAGGGGCCCCTTGCAGTGTGATCAGGATCTATCCCTGGTACATGAGGTGGCTTTCTGGAGCCCATTATCTATGGTTGGATGCCTTGCTCTCCTTTGATGCAGGGTTGGGGGTGGGGGGCTTGGTCCTGCCTCAACTGAATGTATCAGGCTTTGCTGACTCCTCATGTGAGGCCTTACCCTTTTGGAGGAGGGGCTGGGGGGTAAGGGGGAAGAAAGATGAGAGGGGGATCTGTTGTTGGTATGTAAAATGAATTAATAATAATAATAATAATAATAATAATAATAATAAT
>CABHPH010045512.1:16821-27434 GCA_902168325.1 Peromyscus nudipes | reverse complement strand
ATAAAGTTGCCTAGGGGTCAGAGCTATTAGCAAGCCATAGCGAAAGCAAGGGCGGTGGTGGTCCACGCCTTTAATCCCAGCACTTGGTAAGCAGAACTAGGTAGATCTCTGTGTGTTCAAGGATACAGCCAGCATTGGAGACACACGCCCTTAATCTCAATACCAACCATAGAAGACTTAGGAGGTCTGTACAGAGAGGCAGCGACGAGGCAGTCACGTAGTTGGGTTTACAACCAATGAGAAGGCAGAACAGAACTCTTATTTAATGTCGAACGCACAGGAGTAGTTCCTTTTCGGAGAGGTCTCTTAGCGGGAGAGGCTAGCTGGCGGAAAGTGGTAAGATTCTTAGCTCTGACCTTTTGGGCTTTCATTCTTACATTGGCTCTGTGTTTCTTATTTAATAAGACGGTTGGTTACATCTACAATAGTGGCTAGCTGTTCCAGCTTTGACCTGAAGTACTACCCCCATTGAGGCTTCGGTAACTGTCATGCCTACAAGGCAGGGCTGAGACAGGAGCCCTAAAGACCTGAGATCCAGATGTGCTGGCTCTCTTGGTTCCTGGACCCTGGAAGCTGGAGGTAGACTGAGCAGAGTTTTCCAGAGAACACTGCTGGACTGTGCTACACCTTTCCCAGACCCTGTAACCTATCCCTTTACTTTTAAGTTACCCCACAAAATAAAGCTCCCTTTTAATTACATGGAGTTGCCTTAATAGTACAAGCAATATATAGTCTTTAGCATGGCAAGTCAATATCATATGTCTACTATCAGAGGAGTGTCTTTCCTACTCCCTGATAAAAGGATTCTTCATTGATAAGAATTAACATGCAATACAGTCATTAAACATAACTATCATTTGGATTAGTCCTTGTTGTTACCCCAAAGCCTCAGCTTAATGAGTTAATGTTCTGGTGTCTCCCCACATTATTTGCTTACTCTCCCCCTTGAGACATCTCCTCTTAATAGATGTCATTCATCTTCAGAGATGTTATTCTTCTGGTGGTCTCTAGATGTCCTGGTTGTATGTTTTAGATGTTTCCTTTCTCCAGTGGTCTCTGGATGTCCTGGTCGGATGCATCAGATCAGGAACCTTCAGGGACTTTGTTCATATTCTGAAAAGATTCAAGCATCCCCTCACCTCAATGTTAGAATATCAGGCTCTTTCTTTTTACTTAACATTTACTTTCAGTTGTGTCTCCTTTGGGGCAAATGCTTTTGGGCAGAAGAAATAGCATTATATTTTAAAATGAAATTCCTAAAAATAAATTAAGGTTAATATAGCTAAATAGTATAATAGTATGTGAGGATTTAGGTGGGTGTAACTACCCTCATTAATTAATTAATTAATTTGTTTATTTATGTATAATTTACCAATTAGGTACTTGATGGTGTTGACCTACAATAGCTTGACCCTGTGGATATGAAGAGATTTTAGAAACATGATTAATATTAAAATTTCTCAAATCATTTGTTAGCATAAGCAAGAAGGACCATTATCATTTTTCGTTGTAATAGGTCCTACAAAGTACATACATAAAAAGCTACTAGGCAAAGTTAAGTTCCAGATAAACATAATGTTATCTTCCTGGAGTCACCAGGGCCCCATGCTCTGTAGCTGACTAGTTAGGGAGAGGTATTGTACATGTCTGAGGTGCACTTTGAGTACAGATCTTTACATATTTGACAGCAGAGAATGTCCAAGACACAGACAGCTGTATTTTCAGATATGAAGCTGATGTCCATTTATTACCAATTATGCATTGGAAGTTTGAAGTACTGTATAAAATCTGTCTTTCTGCTGTATATGAATAATGCCTTTGAGGAGGGACAGGCTCTGGTGAGCCTTTGAACTGTTTTCCTTGCCAGAGTCTGATCTTTTCTCACACCAAGGGAAAGCATAAAACTAAAAAACAAACCAAATACATTTAATTAACAATTATCAATAATTTTTTTTAAAATTTAAACAAGGCCTTAGGTTAAGATTTAGGATTGTTAAAGTTTAGGATAATTTTAGTTCTGAGTTTAAGAAGACCTTCTCACTAGGGAACAGGATATTTAGAAGTACCTCAGAACTAACCATAGACTCCTGATTATGAGAAAACAATTGAGTTTGCCCATGGAAGCATGAACGTACCTATACAGCTGATACTATAAATGAAACACAATCGTGAACAATATCAAACCATAAAAGTTTCATGGAGGAAGAACTTGCTTGAGGATTTAGTTTTTACTACCTTTTACTACCTATAAGCAGTTTGATGTAACAGATTCTCAAGCTGTAAGAAAAATAATTTTACATGAAAATTTTCAAAACAATCTAATTCTTACTGACTGTCTTTTTTGGTTAATCTCTTTTGGGACTCCAAGGGGATTTAAGAAACATATAATTAGGTTTGCATTTTTTTACCACCATATTATCCAGAAAAAAATATTCTAAAAATCTTTATTGATTCATATTTATCCCTATTTTCCTTTTTAAATCCATCCCAAGCCTCTTTGAGGTTTTTTAAAAAACTGTTATATTGTATAAAACTGTAAGTCTAAACCTTGAAGTTTAGACTATAAGCAGTCTAGGTGGATGGGGTTTTCTGTGCTTAAAAGGCCTGAAATAGAGGGGGAAACTTCCATTTTCTTGATGTGAAGAACAGATAAAAAATTTTAATTTTGCTAATACGCTGAGTACTTCATTGGATGGATGTGTAATTTGACCAGGCAACCATGATAAGTACATCTGACTTTAAACAAACTTTACTTGTTTTAGTTATTGTCTTAGGCTTAACCCTGAAAACATATATAGAAGGCCAAAGTTTGTCCTTGTAAATGAACTAAATTTGTACTTAGCATAACTGCAAACTTGGTTCTGAGCACACTAAAGAATTTGATCGTTTATAGGTGATTGGCCATTACCTTGCATGTCTTAATTGTCTTTTAACACTCTATAAAAAGTTAGTAACTTTCACAACATTAGGATTTTACTTTTAGACATACATCTCAAAGTTAATTTTTGTTAACCTTACTATACCTTTATAACTCTTAGAAATTTATCATCATATAAAAATTTGTTCTAATCCAATAATAATAAGCAGAGGGTTCATTAGAACTAGGACATTTTCTAGGTCCTGCCTTTTACCAATAGCAGCCACGCTGCTCCTGGCTAACCTCCTAGGCAAGATTTTCCTCTAGTGTTTTCTAGAGACAGAGGGGCCAGCTGTTCAGTATTACTGTTCTGTTTCAGCAAGATTGGATTGCACTTAGCCTTTTCTTCACTTTTGTCTCCTTTCCATTTCTATTTCAAACTACGTGTGTCCTGTCCATTCCAACTCTCTGTTGACTAGTCTCAAGTATCACATTTCAATCATATCCTTCCATTACATCCTCTCCACATTCACATTCCTTATGCAACCTTCCTTTTCTCTCAAGTTCCGTCACTCACCATTCTCAGTGCATCTCTGTCCTTCATGTATTAATTTTATATGAGGTCAGTTAATGTTGAACCTCAGTCTTCCTTAAGGATAACTATTTTGGATGAGGATGTGCAAATTGGGGTTCCAAAGCTACCCATTATGGCCGGGTGTTGGTGGCGCACACCTTTAATCCCAGCACTCGGGAGGCAGAGGCAGGTGGATCTCTGTGAGTTCGAGGCCAGCCTGGGCTACCGAGTGAGCTCCAGGAAAGGCGCAAAGCTACACAGAGAAACCCTGTCTCGAAAAACAAAAACAAAACAAAAAAAAAAAGCTACCCATTATGACTATAAGACTCTGATTTTTCCTAGTCCATCCACTAAACTATCATCCATATTAAATAAATAGCAGTCAGTTAAAATATTCAGTGGCTGAGAAGCAGCTAAAAAAACTGATAACACTGAGTTTAGATATTTGAGCTCCATAATAACCCAGAGTCGGCAGGTACAATCTTTATTGTGGAGCCTGTGGAATTTGTGCATAAACAGGCTCTTTGTCCTTTTCAAGAGCCTCTATAAAAACATTAAAAGCAATCTCTATAGCATTTGTAACTTGTGGCAATACCCATGAAGTATTTTTATAAAATCTTTTTTTTTTTTTTTTTTTTTTGGTTTTTCGAGACAGGGTTTCTCTGTGTACCTTTGCGCCTTTCCTAGAACTCACTTGGTAACCCAGGCTGGCCTCGAACTCACAGAGATCCGCCTGGCTCTGCCTCCCGAGTGCTGGGATTAAAGGCATGTGCCACCACCGCCCGGCTGTATTTTTATAAAATCTTAAAAGGGGGATTTTTTTATAGATCCTGAATAACATTTTAATATGACCTGCCAATTATTAACAGTATGGAACAAATAATTTACCTGAATTTTATTTAGTAGAAAATAATTTTTGTAGACTCTTTCTCAGTAATCTATTATTTTTGTGACCTGCTGCTTTAGTAGCCACATTATTTAATAAGCTAATAACCTGTTCTGTTTCAGGTGTTACACTTTTATAGAATTTAATCAAGTGTTTCAAGAAAGCAACCTAAAGAGAAGAGCCAGATCCTCAGTAACGATAATCAGACAAGAGCACACTCAATGATATGGTTCAAAATTATGAATTTTGTGCCTTTAGTTTACTTACTTTAAAAATTAAGCATTCATTAAGCATTAACTAGACAATCGGGAGAAGAAAACATCCTCCATATAACAAGTGACTAATACCTCGGGAAATTTAAACATCATTGGCTTAATGTTTTATGCCTGGCTGTGATTGTTTCTGTACTAGAAGTTGGGCTTGTTTTAATTTTTTTTCTCCCAAGAAGGGACCATTGACGCTGGGATATTCTGCTATTGGGGGCGGGGGGATTTCCCATGAATGGGTCTTTAATGTTGAGTTATTCCTGCTATGAGGGGAAAAAAAGACATTTAAACAGAAATCAAGCAAACAAACAACCATCAAGAAAATCTAAGTTCTCAGCAGGCTGAGATAGCTGATGCAACAGCAGCAGAGACCTACCTGGCTTTTCATGAAACTCAGGTGTTGCACTTTGAGCAGGCCTGCCCTGGGCAGAAGGGGCTGACAGGAAGCATGCAGCCAGAAAGCTCTGAGCTCATGCAGGAGAGCAAGTCCTAAACCTACCTGGATGGTCTGGAAGTCCAGAGGCTCTGGAGTCCATTCTGCCCACCCTGCCAAGATGTGAACAGCTGAAAATTTTCTCTCTCCATTTTTTTTTAAATAATTGACAGGAAATTTATTATCCCCATTTGCATGTGCTCACTTTACTTTAGTTCCTATTCCTATGAAGTGGCAGAGCTGTAACTCTGAATGTTTTGGTCCTTTGGATCTTAACAAATATTTTAATAATTGTACTAAATGTTTGGTCTCAGAGGACTTTGAAGAGCCCATATTTAGTTCCTCTCTCTCTCTTAAGATCGAGATCCCTTTTCAGTAAGAGGACCAGGTTTCTCTAACCATATTTTCTATTTTTTAAAAAAATCTTTTCTTACCTTCTCTGAGGTCATGAGCCCCACATTGCAGTGCCAGATGAGGGGGGACCCTGCAGGTGCCATACAGGGAAAAGCACCCCACAAAGAGGTAAGAAAGAAAACCCAGTGCAGATTGACTTCATCAATCTCGATCAGATTTTGAGGAGTCTAATAACAGGCAGTATATTCACAATGTATTTAAACCCCACACAATATGAAAAAAAGTTTCCTTGTGTAATAGAATCCCCATTGCACAAGGAAGTGTAATTACATTGAAACTCAATTGAGGATACATGTCATTTCTTCCAAGAAGATGGGTTCTAGAAATAGACTATCTGTACTAGCTTAAAGACCTAAGGCTCTGGCCTGGTCTCAGTCATACAGATAGCATAGAGGTCATTTGGGCTGAGAGCCAACTCTGGTCCTGGTTGTGGGAGCACGGGGGAGTATCTTTCTGTTGGGGTCCTTTAGATAACCAGCCACTCTGGTCTTGGTTGTAGGAGCTTGATATGGCCTGGCCCAACAGATAACACAGATCACAGGCTGTTAATCACTTCCAGTTCTCGGCTTTCTGGATGGAAGAACAGGTTTTTCATCTTTCCCATTGGAAAGACAATCCTGCATGTTTAACATGCCTGGTTTCTCTGGAGATGTTTTGAGTTGTTTAACTTTCTGTCTTCCTAGTTTCCCCTCAGGATAGAATGTTCCCTCCCCCTGATGTAATTGTGTCACCACCATATTATCTCAATAAAGAAATTTGATTGACATCATGACCCTGGTTGGTATATTATTAATGTATAAACTGGTTTGTAAGTCACACACCAAAGAAAGCATGGATTACCCTTTTTATAATCCAGTACCTAGAAAATTTTTGAAGGCCCTATCACAGAGCTTCTTCATATGTAGAACAGGTCAACAGATGGCAATATCACTGGCAAGTCTCAGTAAATAGTGAATGTCCTGCGATTCTACTACTGCATTATGGAGATGAAAATGAAAAAAAAAAAATAGTCATCACTAGACTTTAACCTCTAAATGAAACTGCTGCCACCCAGAGGTGACAGTTGTTCAAACAATTTTTTCATAGTCACTGGAATTCACCACTAGTTGAAATTTGAAATTTGAATTTTGCTGTTTCCTGGCTATAGGTAGACAATAAGTATGCTTCTCTGTGTAAGGAAACAGAAGTGAACTGCAGTACCCAGAGAGCCTCATGGTCAGGGTGTTCCCTGTGGTCACCATTGTTTAGATGCAGTTATTGGATAAATTTCAGTGTGTGTGTGTGTGTGTGTGTGTGTAGAGAGAGAGTTATGTATTATATTTAAACGTTTTATTTTATATTATGTGAAATATAACAATGTTTTATAGGCTGGGTGCAATAATAATAGTTTAAAAGTTCAGGTATAGTGGTGCACAACTTTCATCTCAGCACCTGAGAGGCAAAAGCAGAAAGATCTCTGTGAGTTTGAGGTTAACCTGGTCTGCATATCGAATTCTAGGCCAGCCAAGGCTTTATACTAACATCCTGTCTCCAAAACCAAAATCACAGAAACAAAACAAAGCCAGTTTTATATTAGTGCTCTAACTTAAAAGCAATATCTCAATGAGGGGCAGGGAGGAGAGATGGCTCAGTGGTCAACAGCACTAGCCGCATGTGGTGATATTGTGTTCCCCAATATATTGTGCATCCTAATAAACTTATCTGGGGTCAGGGAACAGAACAGCCACTATATATAGAGGCCAGGATGTAGCATGAATCTTAGAGTCTTATTAACAAAATCAAACCTGAGCCAGGTATTGGGGTGAACACTGGAAGGTCAGAGAGACAGAACAAACCACAGCTAACCTCACCTGGCCAACTTCTCAGCTGATCTTGTTTCCTCAAACTGGAAGCCTCTGTGTCCTCATATCCGAATGGCTCTCAGCTGAACTGTGCTGCTAGAAGCCTGAAAGCTTAACCAGCCAAATGCTTAACCAGGCCAAATGCCTAATCTCTGTTTAATATTGTGGCTGTTCCGTCTCTGACCCCAGATAAGTTTATTAAGGTACACAATATTTTGGGGAACACAATATCACCACACCAGAAAATGGCAGCACACATACCTTTAATCCTAGCATTCCAGAGGCAGAGATCCATCTGGATCTCTGTGAGTTCAAGGCTACACTGCAAACAGCCAGGCATGGTAACAAGAGCCTTTAATCCCAGGAAGTGATGGCAGGAAGCAGAAAGGTTTAAAGGCATGAAAACCAGGAACTAGCCTGGTTAAGCTTTTAGGCTTTTGAGCAGCAGTTCAGCTGAGATTCATTCTGGATGAAGATTCAGAAGCTTCTTGTATAAGGAAACAGGAACAGCTGAGGAATTGGCGAAGTGAGGTGGCTGTGGCTTGTTCTGCTTCTCTGATCTTCCAGCATTCGCCCCAATACCTGGCTCCAGGTTTGTTTTTATTAATAAGCCCTTTTAAGATTCATGTTACAGCTGCACTTGCAGAGGACATAGGCTTGCATTCCAACACTTCATGGAGACCCATAACCATCCCTAACTCAAGATCCAGAGCATTTGGTACCTTCTTCTTCTGACCTATGCAGGCTCCAGGTGTGTACATGGTACACATATGCAGGCAAACACTCATACACAATAAAATGAAATAAATAAATCTTAAAATGTTAAATAAGCTTAGAACAACAACAACATGAATCTCTATTACAATTTTGAAGGCCAGAAGTTCAGAAGAGATCTTATTGAACTAAAATTTACACTGGGGCCTTCTTCCTTTGGTAGGGTTAAGGGAAAACTCTTCCTTGTCCTAAGAGTCTCTAGAGACTACCTGCTTTCCAAGGCAAGGGCCCTGCCAATAATATAGCATTTAACTTTTTCACTGATGACCTGCCTTCTCTATTGAGGAACCCCATAATTAGATTAGAACCCCCCCCCATGTGATTTAGAAACATCTCTACATCTCAAGGTCTTTACTTCAATCATATTTGAAAAGTTCATTTTTCTATGTAACGTTCTAGGTTCACAGGATAGGGATTTAGGACAAATTTGTCTGTGGACATTAGTTTGTAACTATACATGTATAAATGTAAACAACCATCAGGCTTCAAGAGTTGTGGGGTGTGGTGGTATTGTGTTCCCCAAAATATTGTGTATGCTAATAAACATATCTGGGGTCAGAGAACAGGACAGCCACAATATTAAACATAGAGGTTAGGCAGTGGTAGCATACACATTTAATCCTAGCATTCCAGAGACAGAAATCCCTCTGAATCTCTGTGAGTTCAAGGCCACATTGGAAACGGCCAGGCACGGTGATACACACCTTTAATCCCAGAAAGCCACACCTTTAATCCCAGGGAGTGGTGGTAGAAAGCAGAAAGGTATATAAAGCATGAGGACCAGAAACTAGAGGCTTTTGCCCTGGAGAGGCATTTGCTCTGGAGAGGCATTTGGCCTGGGTAGGCATTTGGCCTGGAGAAGCATTGGGCTGGTTAAGCATTCAGGCTTTTGAGCAGCAGTTCAGCTGAGACTCATTCAGATATGAGGACATAGAGGCTTCCAGTCTGAGGAAGCAAGACCAGCTGAGGATCCGGTGAGGTGAGATAGCTGTGGCTTATTCTGTCTCTCTGACCTTCCAGTGTTCACCCCAATACTTGGCTTTAGGTTTGATTTTATTAATAAGACCTTCTAAGATTCATGCTACATCTGGCGCCCAACGTTCGTTCGTGGTACGAATTCATGAAAAAGCCTTGTGAGCCCCAGCTCAGGCCCGAGCTATACTCGGCCGGTTGTGGCGGCACACGCCGGTAGGATTTGCTAAAGGAGGCAGAGGCAGGAGGATCCTGAGTTTGAGGCCGGCCTAGGAGACTTGGGAGAAGCTTCGGCCCGGACCGAATCACAAACAGCAGTGAGACCATGGAGGCAGTGGCTACTGCTCCACGTTGCCAGCTTCTTCTCATCGTGTTGGTGACTGTGGTGATGCTGCTACCTGGGACAATGGGTTTACCGCTGCTTGTTCAGAGAAGAATTGCCAGGACCCTCGTGTTACAAGAAAGCATTGGCAAAGGTCAGTTTGGAAAAGTTTGGCAAGACAAATGTTGGGAAGAAACTGCTGTGAAGATTTTCTCTTCTAGGGAAGAATATTCATGGTTCCGAGAGACAGACATTTATCAGACTGTGATTACTCCAAACCACAGAGGAGGCAAAAAAAAAAAAAAAAAAAAAAAAAGTCTGCAGGGAACCATGACCACACCTAACAGTGACTTTGGAATCTTAAAAAAGATGACAGGAATCCCACAATGATGATTCCACAAGGACTATGATAAAGCCATTATGCTGATTAACACCAAGGAAAGATCGACTTCGGAGTACAAATTGTTTAGGACAATTTCGAGATGACTAGCTGAGATGATCCAGCCTGACAGACTACTCGAGCAAGGACTTGTGACAAGCCCTGAACTTTCCTTTTATGCAGAGACTGGACAAATGATACAGGACTTGACAATTAACCCAAAAATTTTCTTTTCAAGATTCTCTAAAGATATCTTCACCCCTAGAAAGAAAAAAGAAAAAGAGAAAATAGATATGAGATAGATCATCGAATCTACTCTGAGAAAAAAGATAAAGAAAAATAGGATAAATAGGTAGATCACTGAATCTACACTGGAGAAAATGGGGAAGATATAAAAATGACAAAAGGTAGACTACTGAATGTATTATGAAAAAAAAAGAGAGAATATGGATATGATAAGATAAAAAGGGAGACTATGGAATCTACTTTTAAAAAGGAATTACTTGTTTTAAATAAGATAAGTAAGAAAATTTTTTGTTCTGAGTTTATCAGATGTTACTGGACTGGACATTGTTAATATATATAATGGAGTTTTTTTATCTGGATCTGTCAAATGTTAATGGACTAGACATTGTTAATGTAATCTTGACTATATGTATTATATATACTTACTGGATATAGTTTTTCTTGTATTAGTTATAAGCTTTTTTAATTTTAGACAAAAAGAGAGGAAATGTGGTGGTATTGTGTTCCCCAAAATATTGTGTATGCTAATAAACTTATCTGGGGTCAGAGAACAGGACAGCCACAATATTAAACATAGAGGTTAGGCAGTGGTAGCATACGCCTTTAATCCTAGCATTCCAGAGACAGAAATCCCTCTGAATCTCTGTGA
>CABHPH010045512.1:0-16811 GCA_902168325.1 Peromyscus nudipes | reverse complement strand
GGTTAAGCATTCAGGCTTTTGAGCAGCAGTTCAGCTGAGACTCATTCGGATATGAGGACATAGAGGCTTCCAGTCTGAGGAAGCAAGACCAGCTGAGGATCCGGTGAGGTGAGATAGCTGTGGCTTATTCTGTCTCTCTGACCTTCCAGTAGTTCACCCCAATACTTGGCTCTGGGTTTGATTTTATAAATAAGAACTTTTAAGACTCATGCTACAGTGGGGGCTCACCAAGGCTCCCTATTAGGCCTCACTCAAGGTCAAAAGTCCCACCGATAAAGACCTGACTCCCTGTGCAGATCTCTCAGCAGCCTGTCTCACCAGGCACTGCGCCCCTGGCCTCAGGTCACAGTTGGTACACAAGGAAACTTGGAACATTGAGTTGCCATGGTGAATGGATCTGCCCCTTATTGTTTACTCAAGGAATGTGCTATGACCTTCAGAGGTAGCTTTGTAACTCTTTTTGTTACTGAAAAAAGCCTCCTGAAAAATATGTATACAGCTGTGCAGAACAGAGGAGAACTAGAAAGAATTAGAACCTAGAAGGAATTAGAACTAGGAAGAATTAAAGCTGTAAAGAAAATTAGAGCTGAAGAAGAAAAAAGAGCATGACCTGAACAGATGGTATGTGAAGTTATAGAAATCTTTCTATCCTCACTCTTGAGAAGTCTTCTCTGAGTTACTCTGGGTAGTGGCTTGGGAGCTGGATTCAAAGGCAGCTAAAATCAACATGACCTCAGGCAGCAACAAGAACCACAGACACCTACATGGGCCCCAGTGGCAGGATGGACCACAGATATCATCATAGCCTCAGGCTGCAGCATAGATCATAGACATCCACACAGCCTCTGGATGTAAAACAGATCACAGACATCAACATGGCCTTCAGCAGCAGCATGAACAAGGTCATGGACATCCGCTTGTCTTCTGGAGGTCGAATTGACCGGGAATATCAACATGGTCTATGGCTGCAGCACAGATCAAGGACACCAATGTGGCCTCTGATGGCAACACAGACCACCGACTTCAGCAAGGCCTCTGGTGGTAGCTCAGACCAGGGGCACCAACATGGGCTCCAATGGCAAAATGGACCACAGGCATCAACATAGGCCTCCGGCAGTAGCACAAATCACTGACATCAGCATGGCCCCCGGTAGCATAAAGAACAAGGGATGCCAACACGGCTTGATGCCAACTCTGGTGGCACAGACCATGGACCAAACCATGAATATCAACATGGCCTCCAGTGGTAGCACAGACCACAGAGGCAGACAGGGCTCCTACTGGTAACAGAACCCATGTTAATCTACACGGCCCCCAGCAGCATCTCAGACTGTGGACACAAGCATGGCCTTTGGAGGGGTGGGGCACGGGGGGTGGCAGCATAGACCACAAACATCAACAGTCCCAGGAGAGAGCACAGACCAGGAATATTCCATATTGTAAGTAAATTTGTTGCAAATCTGTGGGTTTGATCCTGGATTTCTGCACCAAAACATGAGTTTTGCAACTCTGGGAAGAGGCATCCTGACCACTTGGAAGTCAGGTGACAGCTGGAGCTGAGATGAGACAGCAGCCCTGGAAGGCGAGGTAGCTGCTTAGAACAGCTGACAGCGGGAGGGCCAGGTATCCGGATGCCTGGAGCCACAAGCCGCTTAGGACAGCTCTGATGGCTGGAGGGCAAGATAGCCCGCATACATACCTTGAGCCACTTAGGGCAGCATTGCCCTGCAGGGGAAATTTTTCTGACTGCTCCAGAGTCAGGCCTGGAACTGCTTCAGCAGGGAAGGGTATCCTGACTGTTCAGGAGAGTCAGGTTTACCTGGTGTGATGGGGGATGTTCTCCCCACAGGATATAAGCAATCCTGCTCCTCTCTGGAGAGCTGCTACAGCTGAGCTTTGCTCAGCCCCCACTTAAGGGGGCTTCCTTGTAGAGCTCTGCTTCTCCATCCTAAGATGATGCTTCTTTTTCTTCACTCTGCAAAAGGGGAAACCCCTGCAGAAATATAGCAATCTCCTCCGGCTCAGGAGAAAAGTGTTACTTTTTCAGCTCTCCCTTGCTCTGTCCACTGATCCACGTCTTAGCAAGGATCTTCTCTACACCAGTGAATGAAGATCTTCATGCCCAAAACTCTTTAGAGAAAGAGATTTATTTGAGAAGGAGGGGTCCAGGAGAGTAGCTGCCTCTACCAGGGTGGAGAGAACAGCCTACAACTGACCAGGCAGGGCAGTTTATATAGGATGTCTTGGGGGCAGAGTCAACCAGTGATTGGTTAGTTTTTTTTCTGCCCAGAGATTGGCCAGTTTTGTGGGCTAGGGACAGAGATGGCCCAGATTTCAGAGCCAAACTGTGTTTCTTTCACTGGTCTTTCTTGGCTTTTTGACACTGCCTCTAAGGCCAGGGCACATTTCTTTCACTGACTCTGATTCTAGGGGCCAAGATGTTGTTTTGGTACTAGTTTCAGAGTCAGGGCATATTTCCTGTGTTCTGGGTTTGGGGATAAAGTGTTCATTTCTCTGGCTCAGGTCTCCAACCCAGGCTGTGTTTCTTTCCCTGGTCCTGGGCCCCAGGACTGTCCTGCTCTATGATTGGTTGGTTTCACAAGTCAGTTGGCCAGGGGCAGAAATGGCTCTGATCTAAGCCAAACTGTGTTTCATTCACTGGCCTTATCTGAGCCATCTTTCCCTAGTTCTGGGCTCCAGGGTCAGAGTGGGTTTCTTTAGCCAGCCCCTCTTCCCTACACATATGGTCTCCAGTAACAATATGCTCCATGGGTATCAACACAGCCTATAGCGGCAGACAGAACCATGACCAGAAGACAGAAGAGCCCCAGCTGTAACACGGACCACGTAAAGCACCATGGAGTCTGGTGGCAGCACACACCATAGAGATTTTTCGAGAAGGCCCAATCCAGAAAATGAACCATTCTCCATCTTGGACATCCTGCCATTGCTCAGAGACAGGGTGGTCGAGGAGCTGGGTAGTGCATTGTGGGCAGAGGTGGGGAGAGACCCAGGCTTCTGTTTACTACCCTGCCAGTGCCAGGTTTCCTGAGGAGGCCCAATCCAGAAAATGAACTGTTCTCCATCACAGACATCCTGACGTTGCTCAGAGCCAGGGTGATCGTAGACTATCACTGAGACTGGTCTGGGATATCCTGTTGTTGCCCAGAGACAGGGTGATCTTTCGGCTGGGCAGGGTATCTGAGGCAGGACCCACTAGAGCTCCAGGCCTCTGCACATCTCTCTGTCCTTGGTGAAGGCCGTCCTGCTGACTCGGTAGGTATGATCATTGTACCTGTGTCCCATGGGCAGCTCCACAGCATCGGTGTCTCTGCTGGGACCAAGAACCCACCTTACGAACCAACATCTTGAATCAATCTTCAAACATTTTTTTAAAGAGTCTGACAACAGATATTCTAGACATGCCAGGGCACATTTACCGGAGATACAACCATTCTCTCTGACACTCTTCCGTGATTTTCTAACAGCAGGACACCACTCGGGCTTTGGCTTGGGTTGCTGAGGCTGTGGCATTGGTGTGTGAGGCTCCTCCTTGGTGGCTGCAGACCAGTGATGAGGCCTGGTGCAGGATACCCAGAATTGTCAGGGAAGGGTGCAGGAGGATGCCTCCCCCTCTAGCCCTCTACAGGAGCCATGTGTGCTGCAGCCATCTTGGCTCAATCCTGTCCTCCTTCATTTTTAATGTATCGGTCATTCAAAGGAAGAACTAATGGAAAAACTTTCATATGTGGTCATAAAAGTGCAGGTCACTAATACCGACGTGATTGTACTTTAGGTTTAAGATACGATGAGTACAAACTCATATCAAAACACTGATTTAATTTAGAATTTCCCATAGTCTCCCAAGCACCAATAAGTATAGTCCTCTATGACAGTTTTCATATTGGATGTCACCACGGATTACGAATTGATTTTGATAATTTTAGAAGATAAAAAAATGAGTCAGTGACTGTAGATAACATGTTACAGGTCTCCCATGACTGCTTTGACACAAGTTATGAAACTTCTGGGCACTGTAAATAGCTGTTTGGCTTGCTACAAATCGACTTCCTAGTCGTGTGGTCCCTGCCACTGCTGATTTTGTCATCAATCAGGTAGGCACGTTCTCCTTCTCCGATGGAAACCCTAAAACAAAACACAAACAAAATTTCTGCAGAGTCTGCCATTGCATTCACTCCTGCGATGATAGCTCACTTGTCTCCACTGCTTATTTATAACATGGATCACACACAGGCAGAGTCCAGGAGGAATCACCAGCACAAGATTTACACCTAGTGACTTTTACATTCTCAGGGTTCAGTTTGATGACCAGACCTTTGTCATTCATCCATGTTGAACCCTGTACTGTGTGTACAAAGCATTGGACTGGTGCCTGCTGCCATGTTCAGATGAACTTCAGCCATCGGTAACACCACAGGGTGATCATCAATTCTGTCTTTAAGTATTTTTCAGAGGTATAAAAGTGGGAGAAAATGCATCACTTAGTAAATTGCTGAAAGGTCTTTAATGATGGACATGATTGGGGCTGTGTTTTACCCTTCAGTGAAATGGGTCTGTTCAAAATGGCTATGCTCACATCCAGGAGCTGTCTGGGGTGCTCTTTGATGATGAGACTTTACAGGAGGTTCCCAAAGCCCCTGGAGTCTCTGCTTCTGTGACAGGTGCAGCTGTGCAAACAGCTGTCTGACAAGTCCTAACCCAGCTGTTCTGCAGTGGCTTCCTGGGGTTTCAGAGCCCTTAGTAGCCATCAGTTATAGTGGTATTCTATTTGTACTGAAATGTGATTTTATTTGTATGTTAATAAATAAAGTTGCCTAGAGGTCAGAGCTATTAGCAAGCCATAGCAAAAGCCAGGGCGGTGGTGGTCCACGCCTTTAATCCCAGCACTTGGTAAGGGGCGGTGGTGGTCCACGCCTTTAATCCCAGCACTTGGTAAGCAGAACTAGGTAGATCTCTGTGTGTTCAAGGATACAGCCAACATTGGAGACACACGCCCTTAATCTCAATACCAACTATAGAAGACTTGGACAGTGACAGACGACAGTGACGAGGCAGTCACGTAGTTGGGTTTACAACCAATGAGAAGGAAGAACAAGGACTCTTTATAAGTCAAACGCACAGAAGGTAACGGCCTTTCGGAGAAATCTCTTGGTGGGAGAAGCTAGCTGGCGGAAAAGCGGGTAAGGCTCCTAGCTCTGACCTCTTTGGGCTTTCATCCTTACATTGGCTTTGTGTTTATTATTTAATAAGGCGGTTGGTTACATCTACAATCAGTAGTTCTGTCTACATCCCACAAGGCAGTTATCAGCAGGAAAGATTTTCAAGTGGTCATAGCAAACAACAGAATCTACCCTAGGTGCCATCATCATACTAAAGATATGGAGTGAAATAACACTAAATAAATCCAACAGATTTAAATTTGTCAAGATGTGGAGTTTACTGGGGATTGACTGTTGCATTTAATACACAACTTACCCCAAGGCACGCCTCCAGCCCAAGGGTTTATTTTTCTTCCTTTCCAGTACAGTTGGCTTCACATGACACTGTCTTTCATCTCTCATCACAACTCACACACATCACAACACATGAGCACAGTAGAAAGAAAAGAGGTCTGAAAACATACAAGTTGTTATATTCAGTGTTGTCTGTCCACCTCCATGGGTGTTGTGTTGACTCTCTGTGCAGGCCGATCCAGTGGGCAGAATCACCCTTGTATCTCATCAGGAAATTCTGTCGTAAAACACAGAAAGCAAATACATGTGTCTCTCAAGCTTCAGATGACCATGAAGTCTCTGCCCTACAGTCTCTTCTCAAGATGGCAGCAGGTTTGAACTCAGGATAATCGACTTTGGAGTCTAAATAACTCTCAGTTCTCAGTGGATACATTTTACTACCATAATCCACAGTACAATGACAATATATGTCTGGCCATGCAGGATGACTATTAGCATTACAGACAGAATGTCTTTGGAATGTCTCAGGGCAACAGCCAGATGTGTTACCATCACAAATGACACATACTAACATGTGACCCATGTTCCCTGTATGCCTGGTGCCTGGGGTGGAATCCTTCTTCATGCTTCAGCTTTAAGCTCCCTATCTCAAGGAAGTAAATATTCAACAGAACAAACAACAAACCAATTCCTGATCCTTTCTTACCAGCTCCTCCTTGCTCTCAAATCGAGCTAGATGGGCCTCTTGTGCCATACAGAAAGTCTGGCTGAATGTCCAGTTTCCCATGTTTTCAGAAAAATAAAAACATTTACTCCGAAATCCAATCCAATCTTTTGGGCAACCAGCATAGATATTTTTGACTGAGACCTGTTCTTTCTTTTCTTTTTCTGTAATGACAAAATAAAGAAAACTCCTCGCTTCACTGGATTTAACTATGGATAAATATCAGCACGCAAATCATGGCATGGTCAAAATAGGTTTTTGATATCAAAACTTTGAATGAGGCCTTCCTGTTATTATGTCACATATTCATGAAATCCATATGAAAATATACTGGATTGTCAGAGGCTCTCAGAATGGCAATCATCAAGATATCTCACAACAGATGTCAGAACTCTGGGCAGAAATAGGGACACTTACTCACTGGTGGTAGAAGTATAAACTTAAACATCCAGTATGGAGGCTCCTCTAAAAATTACAAATAGACCTTTTGTGACTCATCTATGCCACATTCCTGGGCATATATTAAGAGAACACTATATCATAACACAGAGAAACTTGCACATCCATGCTTATTGCTGCCCCATTTACAATAATAACAAAATGGACCTGACCTAGATGTCCATAAAATGGCTAACAGATAATGAAAATGTGGTACATGTATAAAACAGAATGTTATTCAGACATAAAGAAAAAAATGAAACTTGCAACAAAGTGGGAGACCTAGAAAGTATAATATTAAATAAGTTCACACAAAATCAGAAAGAAAAAGACCCCATGCATTCTGCTGTGATAATATATTGTTTGTAATCTAACAAATAAAGCTTGCCTGAAGGTCAGAGGACAGAGCCAGCCACAGAGTTAGCCATAGAGGTCAGCTAGTGGTGGCATACACCTTTAACCTAGCACTCAGGAGGCAGAGGAAGAGATCCTTCTGAATCTCTGTGAGTTCAAGGCCACAATGGGCTAAAGAGATTAATCCAGTCTTAAAGAGAAACAGAGCCAGGCAGTGGTGGCACACACCTTTAATTCCAGCACTTGGGATCACACACCTTTAATACCTTCACTAGGAAGTTTGAGACAGAAAGTGATAAGGCTGAGCAAAGGAAGGAATATAAGGTGGGAGGAGACAGGAACTCATACTCTTTTGGGCTGAGGAGTTGGTGAGGTAAGACATGGTGGCTGTGGTTTGCTCTGTTTCTCTGATCTTTCAGCTTTCACCTTATTTCGAGTTCTGGGATCTTTATCATAAGACCATTTAGGATTCGTACAACACCCCCCCCCATATGCTTATCCTAGCCTATAATGTATAGTGTAAGCAGCTGTGAGTGTGGGCATAGTGTAACACAGAGAACAAGGAAGAATAGTGTAAGGTGAAGAGGAAGGACAGGATGCAGCAAAGGGCACATAAGCCATAAATAGGGTTATAGAGAGCATTATTTTTTGCTGGTGTTTTTTCTAATTTGTGGCTCATAAGTGTATAAAAATGTAAATTAGGCGAAAGTCTAAAACCAAGACCAAAGTTCCTTAACTTCAAAATGGCTATTCTAACTGTGTGAAAGTTGAATGAGATAGATAGGATTTGGACTTGGTTGGAGTGTCTATGTTGATGGAGCTGTGTGATGTGTTCATTTGTGAGTCTATTATAATAAAGTGATAGTGCATGTGTAAGTATGTAAGAAGCCCTGAATATATGTGTATGTGTGTGTGTGTGTGTAAGAAGCCCTGAATACAGCAAGCTTTCAGAGGGCTGCTTTGAAAAATAACGGACATTTTTTCATAATTTTGTCTTTTTCTTCCTTTAACAGATAAGAATGAATGCATGGCTCTTTTGAAGAGCTATTGAGCCTAGAAATGAGTAATTTGATAAGAAATATTAAATACTAGAAATGACACACACACACACACACACACTTATTTTTAGTGTAGGGCAATTTGTTACATCTGTTCCCTGTTCTCAAAGGCAGGACCATGAGGATTTAATGAATGGGACAAATACAACAGGAAAGGAAGAACTGTATCTTCTTTTTATCTGACTCTTTTCACAGTTACATAACAGTTTAGGCTACATGGACTAAGTCTTCTGGCAAATGTTTGTCCAAGTTTAGACTTGTACAATATTCATTGACATGGTTAAAGCTGATTTTATAAAACGATATCATGAATCATTTACTCCAGCTATGGCAGAAAAGCTGTACAAGATTTTAATACATTATTCAGAATAGTCTAACAATGAAAGCTTGGGAATCACATATTTCTTGAACATTCTATTTAATATTTTCAGACCATGGTTGAAGATGTTAACCGAAACCATGAGTCATGGTTGGGGAGAGGATTCTGTACCTTCCCCAACCTCATTGCTCTTCACTCCTCTCATGTCCCTTAGCTGCAGCAGCCTCCTTGAGGCTACTCCTTTGGGTTTTCCTTTCCTTGTTCTCTGCCTTTTACCAGGTGGACATCTGTCTCCTGCATCTCTCTAGAGGTTGCTGAATGCCATCTTCCCAGGGGTGCTGAGCCTGACCTCCTGTGCACACCACAGCCTGTGCTGATCCTTCACTGCATCTTCCTGCTAGACCCTAAGTTCCCAGAGGACAGGAATTTCCAGTGAGTTTTCTCTCCAGCCCTTCCCATAGTGCCTGGCTCACAGTGGTCAGTAAGTCTAAGTGACAATGTGGATGTGGACAGAATCTGCAGGATCTGGGGATGAGTCACTTACCTGACAATGACAATAACAAAGCAATAGTCAGTGCAGTTACAGCTGCAGTGAGGACGGCGATCACTGCATAGCAGCAGTAGAGCTTAGCAGGAGACACAGAGGAGATGATTCGGAGACAATCTCCTTGGAACTTTTTACCTGAAAATATGAATATAAGAATGCCAACATCTTAAGAAAAAGGAAAGAAACTTACCACAAAGAGCCACTTTACAATTGCCCACAAGTACCTGAAAGGAAACTGCAAACCCCTTTCAGAGAAGGTCCTGGTCCATAAAGGACGCCATGGTGGAAAGAAGACTAGAGGGGATGGAAACAGAACTTTGACCAGGGTCTTCGAGTTCCTGAACTAAGGGTGAATCATCAAAGAGCAAGAAACAAAAGGAGTGAGGAGCAGTGAGAAGCAACAACAGTCGGCTGGATTTCTCTCCATAAAGTGTTCTAGTTAGAAGGAGTAACAGACACATTAGGGGGAAAATCAGTGTAATTAGACCTATGAACAGACTAAGAAAAGAGGAAAAATAGAAATATCTCAATAAACACACCAAAAGTGTGTGAAAATTAGGAATCAGAGGAACTTCCTCAACCCTACAAAAGTTATCCATTACAAACAAAACAATAAATCCAACTGCAGTCCGCTTGATTCCCACGGGTGCAGTTGAGAATGCTTTCCCAGCAATCAGGAGCAGGACTAGGATGTCTGCTCACTACTCCAGGATGACTTTTCATAGGAGGGCCTCACCAGGGCAAAGAAATAGGGTCATGTGGGTGGAGAATGGCTCAGCAGTTAAGAGCATTTGTCTTCCAGAGGACACAGGTTCATTCCTAGCACCTACAAGGTAGCTTTCAACTGTGCACAACTCCAGTTCCAGGAGACCCATCGCCCTCTTCTGGCCTCTATAGGCACCAGGACGCATGTGACGAGCAAATGTGAGGATAAAACAGCCATATACATAAAATAAGTTTCTTAAAGAAGGAAAGAAAGTTTGCACTTCTTGAGAACAGATCAAAGTGTTTCTCTTCACAGATGACGTGGTTCTAGCTGCATAAAAACTCTAACAACTCTACAAAAGACTACTGGATGTAAAAAAAAGAGTTTACAAAGCTGCAGGACACAATGTCAGTCTGGCAAAGTCAGCTGCATCTTACTGTCAAAAGGAAGTTAACGTCTAATTCAGCACCATTTACAGTAATGCCAAAAACCATAAAATTATAAATCTAAAAAAAATTCATAATCAGCATAACAAAAACTACATGTAAAATTATGAAGAAATCAGGACAGGGCTGGAGAGTTAGCTCAGTGGTTAAGAGCACTTGTTGCTCTTGCAGAGGACCTGGGGTGATTCCAGCACCCACATAGTAGCTTACAACCATCCATAATTCCAGTTTCAGAAATCTGACACCCTTTCCTGATCATAGTCAGATCTAGGAATGCATGTGATGCATAGATATTTATGCAGGCAAAACACTCATATGCATAAATTTTTTTAAATAAAAAAAAGAAATCAAGGCAGATCTAAACACATAATTGTTGTGGGATATTTGTTCCCACTGACACTCCAAGACTGCCAATAAAGTGTAACATTGAATCATGGGCAGAGCTAGTGACTAGCTGAATAGAATTAGTCATGGATGTTTTGTAGGACCCAAGATACATATATATAGAGAGAGACACAGTAAGGGTCTAAGAAAGATTCCCAGGCCATTTTGGATTGGGGAAGGCAAGAGACAGGAGGTCATTGGTCTCTTCTCCACTGCTTCTCTGATCAATAAGGTTTTTACCCCCATTACTTGACTCCCAAGTTTTATTCAATAAAAGAACAATATAAATAAATGCTTCACATAATAAACTGGAACATTCAATATTGCTCATATGTCAACAATTTCTTAGCAAGTTTATATGTGCAACAGTTTCACTTCCTGGGGAATGATTGCCTTCAGAAAAAATGAAATTCATAGCACCAAATTACATGAAAGGTAATATGAAAACAAAAAAGAAACGAATAGTCCAAAATGATTCTGAAAAAGAAGGGTCGAATTCAGAGATCATTCTGCCTAATCTCTTGACTTATGGGAAGAGGAATAAATAAACAGCACCACAGCCTGGTGCTAGGAAAAGAGTAGACACTGGAACAACACAGCAGGAACAAAAGACTCCAGAATTTATATCAAACACGTGTGGTCAACATATATTTAACAGACATGTACGGTTTATAGACTGGGAAAGGGTGGCATCGCTCCAGTATGTGCTACTGAAACAACCCAGTGTCTGTCTGCTAAAAACAAGACGCGAGATGCACTGTAGACCCAAGCGCAAAGCTTAATATTGTAAAGTCATTTGATTCCTTAAAACATGAGAGGAATGTCTGTGAACTTGTCTTGGGCAAAAATCATCTTAGATTCAAGAGAAAATTGCGTAACAGGAGGTTGATGAATTCGATGTTGATGTGACTCTAACGCCTTTCTTTTAGAAAGGAAAAATTGTGCAACCACTGTGAAGCTATTTGTGCAGGAACTGCACAATATGGTGATGTGCCCCCATCCTGCCCACATATCCCCATACTGAAAGGAAAGCCAGCATTTAAGTTTCAAGAAAAAAAGAAAAAGAAACTTTTAAGTGTATATTTGTAGCAGCTTTAAAGATCACTGTTTTTAAAAAAAAAAAAAAAAAGCATGCAACATTTGCAATCATCCAAATGTCCCGAAGCTGATGACAAGTTAAACAAACCCTCAAACAGAGGAAATAAGTTAGAACACAAGCTTGCACTTGCCTATTTCTCATACCACTTTACCAGGCCAAATGTCCCAAGGCTTCTGATTCAAAAGTCCCTAAACTAAACTTATCAGCAAGCTTAAGCAAGCTTAAAGGCAGTGAGCCACAGGAAACTGTCTCCTTCCTGTTTATTTGAAAAGAAACCCAAACTGCCATGACTCGCTTCCTCCTCTCACTTCTCCACAAGCTTCCTGCCAGATTTTCTTAACTTCTTTGTGTAACATTTGATTATGTGGTGCTTGTGTACTTGTGAATTCAGAGCACTGCTCCTGAGCCAGTGGTGCTGTGGACAGTCTCTTAGATCTGGCCAGCGGTGTGTCTGCCACACTATTGATAGACACTGCACTGTCTGAAGAGCAGTGCTGCATCCACGTGTAAGAAGTCAAACGTGAAGTCTCTGCTTCAGGGATCCATTTTGTGGCATTCTGGAAAAGTAAGTGTGTAAGGGCTGGGGACAGAGGTGCAGAGTGTCTGCAACAGGGAATGGGAAGTCAGAGTGGGGTAGGGGGCAGGGAGTCTATATATCCTTTATAAAGTATTGTTTTAGATCTATTTTGTGTGTATCAGTGTTTTGTCTGTGTGTATGTGTACTACATGCATGCCGAGTGTTGGGGGTTCTGAAGAGTGGGTTAGATCCCTGGAATTGGAGTTAGGGGTCAGTGTGTGAGCCACCATATAGATGCTGGGAATCAAACCCAGTCCTCTGTAAGAGCAATAAATGCTCTTAATGGTTGAGCCAACTCCCCAGCCCCTATAGATCTTGATGAAGAATGCATGATTATATGTTTTCAAAAGTGGTGAAGATGTACATCAAGTGAATTAATATTACTGAACACAAATTTTACTTTTTACAAAGTTTCCACTGACTTCAGCCATTGCCTTTTGCTCGGTTTCACACATCTAAAACACCAGGAAGCCTCTCCCATTAACAATGGAGGAGAGGATATGTAGGACTGGAAGGCTTTAAGCACTAAACTGTGGCCTTTGGATTTTGGGTCCACACAAAACACTCAACCTTCATTCTTCCCAGTTATACAAAGATATAGAAAGTAGCAGGATAATTCTCACATGCTCATTTCCAGCTCCAGCACATCTCAGCATGTGAGCAATCTGGTTTCCCCGGGTTCTACTCCTCATAGCTCCTCACATTCCCTATAGAAAGTAAATCTTGGGAGATTTCTAAACTCCTCCATATTTTGAATGCATAGACTTCCTTATGATTACTAGTTTTGCATCCTACTTTAAAAACCAATCTTTCAAAACCCAAGAAAATGATATAAACTCTTGTCTGATTTTAGCTAGTTCTTTCAAACTAACAAGCAGTGTTAGGCTTCAATGTCTGACTCATTTCTCTCAACATGTCACCCAGGTTCACCCATGTTGTCACTAAAGAGGACACCCTCTCTTATTGGTGTATAGTATTCCATTATATATGGGAGTTGATGAGTTTTGGATCCCTGTTATTGGATATCCTCCGACACTGATGCAATAAGCCAATCAAGTCGAATTAATAAATCTTGGTTTAATAGAGCAGAGCAAAGCATCTCCCTAGTGGCTCTAGGGTAGCCTGTAGTTGTGGTCTTGATCATCTCCAGGAGGGACTGACTTTGGCGGGCTTTCTGAGGAGAGGGGCCCCTTCTTGGAGGGCTTTCTGAGGGGGCGGGGTCTGGAAAGGGAAGAGTAGGACCAAAGCATGGAATGCTCCACCGACCCCAGCTGGAGATTCCCCAACAGGAGTATGGATCACAATTTTCCTCATTTATTCACTGATAGATGCAGATGTGTCCCATGTTCTAGCTATTGTGAACAGTGTTACAATACACAATCGAGTACAAATATCTCTTGGGGGAGGTAAAGAGGAAGTAGACATTATTTACTAAAAAAGGTATCAGGCCTGGTGTTTAAAGGCACAGTAGGATGAGTACAGTTCACCCTAACATACAGTGTTTCTAAAAATAGCTGAGGGTTTCAATATATTCACCATAATGAAACAAGGAATGTGTGTTAATTTTAATGTGCCAATCAAAATACACATCCTACTCTGTGTTGGAATTCCCAGCCACTCCTCCATCTATATGACCGCACATGCGCAGCTCAGTAGCCAAGCAAGAGGCCTTATGTCCTACGTAATCCGTGCACTGTGTGGTCACAAAATCTGTGCAAGCTTGTAGCTCTGTAAGCCCATATTAGCATGTGCAGGGGAATCCATAAGAAGCATGACACAGACCCCTCTTCCTCTTCTTCCTTCTCTTTCTTCTCTCTCTCTCTTTCTCCCTCTCCCTCTCTGTCTCTGTCTCTCTCTCTCTCTCTCTGCACGTGTCTCTACCACAGGCCTGGTCATGCTATCTTCTGTCCCTCCCCTCTCCCTTTTAATAACATTCAGCTCAGATAATGGGTTTTGTCGTGACTCGTGACTTTTTCTCGCAAAGTAAAAGCACCGCATTAAAACCAAATCTTTGGCCTTGAGCTGTTGGGACTGGTTCGTCGATAGGGGCCCCACAGGCAGGAGGAAAACCTTGCCGGCTTTTGTTTTAAGCCACCCTAGGCTTTGTCTCGGGCCGGAAGGTGATGAAGAAGGCCGCCATCTTGGGAGTTCAGCATCTTTATTGCTTAGTCACGGGCTCTCTTGCGGCCTTCACAGTATTTATCTAACCCCTAATCCCTCAGAAGTATTTGGCTTACCAGAGAAACAGTAGTATTATTCATGAGCTCTCTCTTTCGGTATTAGTCAAAGGAGGTGAAACTGTTACAGGGAGGCTGTGGTGGGTCCCAGACAGCTGAATCCACAGACAGCAGACGGCAACTTTCACCTAAGTCAGTTTGTTTAAGGACGTTGCCCACTGCTGTGAGGACTTGGCTGCCTTTTTCAACCCACAGAAAAGTCTGAAGGAGGAAGGAAATCTTTGGTAACTTTTCCAAGCACAGTAAGGGCTCTGACTTACCCAGAGGAGTATGTGACTTGCCGGCACCTGGAGGGTCTAGCCACAACTCAAAGTCAGGGGCAGCAGTAGACACCAACACCTCTGGCTCTCCCATAAGGAAGGTGGGTTCTTCAGTCTGTTTAAGGGTTCCTGTGGAGGAGGGGCACTTTAGGTGTGCACTGGATGGCCCAGGATAGGGCCCAGGGATTCAAGGGAGGCCTGGTTAGATTGCCTTCCTCTTCACTTTGTCCCCCCCCTCCCAGACTGTGTTTCCCATCACCACAGCCGGGGGCCTGTCCACCTAGAGGAACTTGGCCTGATCTCCAGAGGCTGCCACTAGACCCCTGAGCTAACAATAACTGTGAACTCTGTTTTTCAAGAACTATTCTATCACTAAACAAAAATATGAAAGTGGGGTGGAGCCATGGCTCAGAGGTGAAGAGCACTTGCTGCCACTAGAGAGAGAGGACTCAGTTCATTTCCATCACCCACAGGGTGGCTCACAATTGTCTAAGTCCAGTTCCAGGGGATTCAACACCTTCTTCTGACCTCTCTGAGCACCAGGCATGCATGTGGTGCACTAACAGGCAAACTTCCCTACACATAAAATAAAATAAAACTTTTAAAAATTAACGAGAAATGGATTTAAAGAATGAGTTATAAACGTTCTTTAAAATGAGAGGATACAGTTTTAAAGTAGAAGTCTCCAATGTCCTTTTCCCATCATTTACCATAATGTAAAACTGCAGATGGTTTTGCAGGTGGGATTGATCTCCCATCCCCACCCTACTGAAAAACCTGGGATACAACAATAGGAACAGTAGACTGAGATTGTTCCCTGATGCCACAGAATCATTTAAGGTCAGGAATATACGGGTGCCCTAAGGAAGGGGGAGAATTTCTGACAGCCCTGAAGTCTGGGGGAAAAGGTGCAAGTGGGGAGGGGAGGGGAAGAGGGAGGCATGGACTGTGGGAGTCAGGAATGAAGGTGGAGGGGAGGTTTGGAGAGGGGCACTTTAGGTGTGTACTAGGTAGCAGGGATGTGTCTGAGCATGTCCAAGGTCCTCCAAACAAACCCCTAGGAATCCGGATGCCTACTTTGCTTTACAAACTCAGAAAGGCTGTTTATCTCTCTCCCTGAGGTAGCAGGGATCTCAGAATCAAGTATGAATGCAGGGCCAGGTGGCTGCAAGTATCTCTAAGACTACGGGGAAATGTAATCTGATGGGCGGCTGTTTCAATCCTAACTCCTACAATACAACACAACTACAGTTCTTTTAATTACTGTGGGTGAGACAAGAGTAAATCCCAGCCTCACTTGGCGGGAACCAGTGGATCGAAAATTCCAGATGCCGGAGAAGAGTGCACTAACAAGTTCGCTGTTGGTTCCTCTTTCCCCAAATGTATTTAACTAACATACGCCATGATGGAATAATACAGAATTGCAACGGTGCTTCCTGCCCACCCTAGAGCTCCGCACCACCCCACCCGCGCTCCCCGCCTCTAAGGCTCTCTAGAGACGCCTGTGCCGGGCTAACACAGGAAGATTCCGCTCCCCTAGTGAAGCTCCCTCTCTCCCTTAAACTTAGTTCATTAAATACATACAGTTTTCTCCCACGCCAGCTGGCAAGGACTCTGCAGGTAACGTTCTCATGGAGGCTTTTCTGCACGTGTGTCTTCCTCCTGAAGTAAACATGGAATGAATGAGGATGTTTGCAAACCAAAGGTTTGTAGTGTTCCGGTTTTCAAACCAGCTGACTTGGCTCCGCCCAGCTTGCCACTGATTTGTTGTTCCCTGATCCATCAATCCTGAATCTATCCACCCCTTCAGCAAATAAAATCTGCTTCCAGGAGAAAGAGAGTTAGAAATTTGTAATAGGAAATGTGTGTACCGTAAAGTAAATAAACGAAACTGAAAAATGTTTTAGATTTTGGTAGTGCAAAATGCTTTTTAATTACAGCAACTTCACACACTTTTCTGCCAAGGTGGGATGACAGGGGGTGTTTCACTGTCCTGCGGAAATCAACTTAAAAGCAAAACAACTGCAAAAGGGGGAAATGTAATTGCCAGCCCTTTTCAAGCCTTGTGAGAATGGAAGTTTCTGGAAAGTAACAGCAACTTCCACAGAACCTTCTACATCGCAGACTGCCTAGCAGCCAGTGCCTTGCACTTGCTAGGCAAGTGCTCTACCACTGAGCTAAATCCCCA
>CABHPH010045508.1:0-10383 GCA_902168325.1 Peromyscus nudipes | reverse complement strand
TGGCCAATCAGCGCTTTATTGATACAGAGTGATATCCACAGCACTTGAGATCTCATACCTTTGATCCCAGTACTTGGAAGGCAAATGCCTTTAATCCCAGCACGAGGAAAGTGGAGATAGGAAGTGAAAAGGCTGGGCTGAGAGAGGACTATAAGGCGTGAGGAGACAGGAGCTCAGCCTCTTTCAGGCTGAGGAGTTGGTGAGGTAAGAAGTGTCTGTGACTTGCTCCTTTGTCTCTCCAATCTTTCTGCATTTACACCTATATCTGAATCCAGGTTTTTATTATTAAGACCAATTAGAATTTGAGCTATATCTGGCCTCCAACTTTTGGGGCACAAATTCATGAAAAAGCCATTTGCCTGTGGCTTTACAGCCACCAACACAGGCCAGAGCTGCATGTGGCCAGAGTCACTACCCTGTGGGCTAAGGTTTTCCTTTCTTTTCTCAAGCCTCTGAGTGAGTTGGGATTTTTCTTTTGAAGCGTATCTGCAGCAAACTTCATAGGCTTTTGGGCTCCAAAAACTGCCAGAGTTAGCTGCTTTTACACATTACCCCCTGCAGATGGCTAGCTCTTTGCCTTCTTCTCTCCCAGTGGGTTGTGGGCTTTCCCTGAATCCCCTCCTTTGGCTGTTGCCACACTTGGTAGCTGCCTTGAAAACTGCTCAGGCTTCTACTGTTCTAAGCAGAGCAGTCAGCTCCACACTTTACTATATGAATCATCTTCATTGACAGATTTGGTGAGATAATTGGGAATTCTTATCTAAATTTTTTTCATGTTACATACCAACCACAGTTCCCCCTCCCACCCTCCTCCCAATAACCCCGTACCTTCCTTCGAAACCACCCCCATCCACTCCTCCAGAAGGGTAAGGCCTCCCATGGGGAGTCAACAAAGCCTATCACATTCAGTTGAGTCAGGACCAAGCCCTTCCCCCCTATATCAAGGCTGAATGAGGCATCCCATCATAGGGGATAAGCTCCAAAAAACCAACTCATGCACAAGAGATAGATCCTGATCCCACTGCCAGGGGCCCATCAAACAGACCAAGATATACAACTGCTTTCCACATGCAGAGGGCCCACTTTGGTCTCATGTGGGCTCCACAGCTGTCAGTCTAAAGTTTGTGAGTTAGTTCAGTTTCCTCTGTAGTTTTCTCCTTCATGATCTTGACCCTCCTTGATCATACTATCCTCCCTCCCTTTCTTTGACTGGACTCCTAGAGGATGCCCCTCAACCAAAGAATGGATAAAGAAAATGTGGAACATTTACACAATGGAGTTTTACTTAGCTCTATAAAGCAATGACATCATGAAATTTGCAGGTGAATGGATGGAACTAGAAAATATCATCCTGAGTGAGGTAACCCAGACTCAGAAAGACAAATATGGTATGTACTCACTCATAAGTGAATACTAATATAAAGCAAAGGATAACCAGACTACAACCCACAGCTCCAGAGAAGCTAGGTAATAAGGAGAACCCAAGAGTGACACATGGATCACCCCGGGAAGAAGAAATGGAGGAAATCTCCTCGTTAACTGGGGAAAGAAGGTGGTAGAGAAGAGGGGATGGGGGATGAGAACATAGGGGAATTCTTACAGGGAGGAATTAGTTAAAAGAGAGAGAGATTTTCCCCACATTAAAAAAAATGGGAAAAACTATTATAGGAGAGGGAGTTAGGTCTCTGTATGATAATACAGTGGATGGTTTGAAAATGGAGCAATTAAATGAGAGGATAATAATGGGATTTATATAATGTCAATTATAAATATTATGTTTGATCATTTTTGTTTTATCACTAAAAAACGTTGGTTAATATGAGTGCCAAGATACAAGTTTTAGAAAAACTTATTAAAATAGGTCATAGAGATATTCAGACCCAGACAGAGGAATTTAAAGCAGAACCAATATCAACATTGCATTATGAAGTTAGAGAGGATCAGCCTAAGGATTTCAAACAGCCTACCTTAATTTATTCAATAATCTTACAGGAATTGCCAAATGATATATAGCCTCAAGGCTGTGTAAGAGCTGATTGGACTCCTGTGCAAATGTTAGACTTGAAGAGATTCAGGGAAGTGATAGTCTCATTTGACATGAATTCACCTTTTGTGAAACAGATGTTAAACTTTTGGTCAACTTACAATTATCCCTTAAGACTGGAGAGACTTGGTTATAGCAGTCTTGAAGCCTGGCCCTCAATTACAGTGGAGGACCTGGTAGAAAGATGAGGCTAACACCATTGAACAACAAAGTAGGGCTAGATGCATGGAAATCTCCCAAGACCAACTTCTTGGAGAGAAGGATATTATGTTAATGTAGAAAGGCAATCTCTATGTGATGACCACACAACTGGCTTTATGCCTCCCAGAAGCCTTGAATGATTGGGACAGAATTGAAGAAATAGGAATGAAAATTGAGTCATTTACTAAAGTTATATAAAGGGCTCCAAAGAAACTGTCACTGATTTCTTACAAAGATTGACTTCAGCAGTAAATACAATGATATTAAATTCAGAAGCTAGATAAATAATAATTGAATCTCTGGCTTTTGAAAATGCTAATGCATAGTTAAAAAAAAGGTAATTAGTCTGTTAAAGGCTAGATCAGCACCCTTGGAGAAATGGATCTGAGATACACTCAATATTGAATCTCATAACCATGTTGATGCTTGGATAGGAGAGGTGATTTCCAGAGGTTTGAAGAAAAATCAAAATGTCAAATGTTTTAATTGTGGTAAACAAGGTCATCTAAAAAGGGATTGTAAACAGGGCATTCCTAGAAACAATGTTTTTTTTTCTAAGAATAATCCCAACAGAATGCCCCTCCCTTCTGGATTATGCAGAAGGTATGGCAAAGGCAGGCATTGGACTAATGAATGTAGACCAATAAGGGACAGACAAGGTAACCCTTCATCATCAGAAAGTGCCTTGGGGGGACTCTTGCAGGCCCCCATATCAAATTCAGTTCAGTTGTTTCCTGTCATCATGGAGGAAGCTCCTCCCCAGAGCAATTAAAGAACCCAACCTAATGCTTATTGTAAAAAGCCACACTGCTCTGGATAATAGAACAGTTATAGAAGAGAGAGCAAAAAATTCAGGAGAAACCATAAAGTGAATATTTTGGCAAGCTTCTATAAATGAACAAAGACCAAAATTTTAAAAATGAACAAATGACATTAATGTGATTAAATAGCTACCAATCCATGGAAATAGCATAATGATTATAGGAATTTATTGGAGGGTTAACTCAGGATACAGAAATCTCACTATACAGAAAATAGGGATTGAGGCATGGTCTAATGCCACTTTCCAGAGAGCTCTGCCCTGATCCACACCAGCATCTAAGACCATGAGGTAGTAAAGAGTGTGAGCATGTATGTCATCCCAGATCTTAAGGGGTCCCCATCTGGGCCATGCTCCAGGGAGGGCAAGTACCTAGCAGTTTCCTGCTGCCTCACGAGGGGCAGTGCTTCAGGGTAAGGCACAGACAACCAATCCTACATGATGTTGTTATTGAAGGTCTTATAGACACAGGTATGGATATAACAATAATTGCACCAGAATCTTGGCTTCCAAATTGGCCCCTTCAGGAAGTAAATGTACAGCTTTTAGGGATTGGAACATTATCTCAGGTAAAGCAGAGCATGAGATTGGTCAAATGTATAGGGCCGGAAGGACGGAGGAAAATTAAAGCCATATGTGACTAACATAGCAATGAATTTATGGGGACATGATTTATTATAACAATGGAATACCCAGATTGCCATTCTTCCAATCTCAGAAACAAACTGTAAATTAATGTTTGTTTCTGGGAAAATATTAGAAGGTATTATAAAGAACAGTATCTAACCATCCAGGTTGTACAAGAATAGGGCATAACAGCTGCTGATCTTTCAAAGGCACCAAAAGCCCTGTCTTTAAAATGATTAACAGACAAACTTGTATGGGTTGAGCAATGTTCAACATCAGAGAAACTGCAGGCCTTAGAACAGATGGTTCAGGAGCAGCTAAATGCTCAGCATATTGAGGAATCAATCAGCCCTTGGAATTCTCCTGTATTTGTTATTAAAAAGAAATCTGGAAAATGGAGAATGGTGACAGATTTAAGGCACGTTAATAAGGTGATTCAGCCAATGGGCTCTCTACAATCTGGAATTCCTTTGCCTTCTCTGTTACCTAAAGGGTGGCCTCTTATAGTTATTGATTTAAAAGATTGTTTCTTCACTATACCTTTACAAGAAAAAGACAGAGAAAAATTTGCCTACATGGTGCCTACTTAAAATAATTCTCAGTCTCTTAAGAGATATCAGTGGAAGGTTCTTCCACAGGAAATATTAAATAGCCCCACCCTGTGCCAATATTTTGTATGGCAGCCAGTGGAAATAATACATAAGCCATTTCCTCAATCTATAATTTGCCAATACATGGATGACATCTTACTAGCTGATTCAAATGTAAATGCTTTAGAAAGATTGTTTGAAGAAGTAAAGAAAATTTTACCTTGTTGGGGTTACAAATTGCTCCTGAAAAAATACAAAGAGGAGATTCTATTAATTATTTAGGATATAAAATAAGTCTACAAAAAATTAGACCCCAAAATGTGCAAATTAGGAGACATCAATTGCAGATTCTTAATTACTTTTAAAGATTCCTAGGAGACATTTTCAATATACAGCCCACTATCAGAGTAAAAAATGATGAACTGAGTAATTTGTTCAAAACCTTAAATGGTGACAACGACTTACATAGTCCAAGATAATTATCAGCTGAAGCTGAGACATAATTGGCTTTGGTGGAAAAGAAAATACAGGAAGGACATGTGGATTGTGTGGATCCAAAGCTTGATTGCATTCTGGTTGTTTTACTTTTATGTGTTCTCTTACAGGAATATTAATACAGAAGGAATATATTATCTTAGAATGGATCTTTTAACCACATAAACAGAGTAAAAAATTAAAAAAGTTACGTGGAAAGGATCTCTGAATTGATTCTAAAGGAAAATTGAGACTTCGTCAATTGGCAGATATAGACCCAGCAGAAATTGTAGTACCTTTAACTAAGGACGAAACTGACAAATTATTGGAAGAAAGTGCTTGCAGCATTTTTTGGGAGAGATTAACAATAAATATCCCCAAAGCAAGAGAATTAAATTTATAAAGAGAACTAATTGCATTCTTCCTCATATTGTATGGCAAACACCAGCTTCTGGAACCCCTACATTTTATATTGATGCAAACAATTCAGGAAAGGCATGCTATAAATCATGAAATTTAAGTTAATTGGTTCAAAGCTTTTATGATTCTGTTCAAAAGTCAGAATTATATGCTATTCTGATTATATTAATGGATTTAACAGAACCTCTTAACATATTACTGACTCTCAGTATGCAGAAAGTGTTTTACAAATTGAAACTGCTGAATTTATTCCTGATGAGTCAGAATTAACTTTGTTATTTATTCAGTTACAAGAAATACTCAGGAATAGGAATCATCCTTTACATATAACACACATCTGATCACATATGGGTCTGCCAGGCCCTTGAGCACAAGGTAATGATAAAATTTATCACCTATTGATAGGAAATGTGCTGAAGGCCTCAGAATTTTATGGAAAACATCATGTTAACAGCAAGAGTTTGAAAAAGGATTTTTCCATCACTTGGCAACAAGCCAAGGAAATTATAATGAAATGTCCTACTTGTTCTTTATGCAACTACACTCCACTACCTGCAGGGAGTAACCCAAAAGGTACTCAAAGGAATAAAATCTGGCAGATACATGCATTTCATTTTGTAGAATTTGGAAAATTAAAATATGTATACCACACCATCGATACCTATTCAAGATTTCAATGGGCAACTGCTTTGAGTTCTGAAAAAGCTGATTCTGTAATCACACATTTGCTAGAAGTTATGGCCATCATGGGAATACCTGCACAAATCAAGACCAACAATGCTTCATCATATGTCTCTAGTAAAATGAAACAGATTTTTGCTTACTACAATATAAAGCATATTACAGGTATACCATATAATCCTACATTCCAAGCAGTCATAGAAAGATCAAATAGAACTCTCAAGGATATGTTAAATAAACAGAAAGGGGTACTAAAGACTCCCAGACATAGATTTCATAATGCTTTATTAACTTTGAATTTTCTCAATGCTAATGAGAAAGGAACAACAGCTGCAGAGAGATATTGAATAATAGAAAAAAACTACAGAATTAAATCAGCCTGTATACTTTAAAGATGTGCTGACCTCAGAATGAAAATCAGGATATGTATTATGTTAAGGACAAGGTTTTGCTTTTGTTTCCACAGGATAAGAAAAGCTATAGATACCATCAAAATTGATAAAGGTTAGATTTGAACAAGAGAGACCTTTTAATTAGAAGAGATGATAGCTCATCAAACAGCTTGGCTGTTCAATCTAAACTAAGTTTAAGACTAACAGATATTTTCATTTGATCAAATATAACTTGCCAAAAGGGAACCTCCTGAAAATTAGGGTTGGGGAAGGGTTTTGTTTTTGTCTTTTTAGGAAAATGAAGGCATCCAGCTAAGGAATCTGAAGACCACTGAACAAATGAGACATGTGAAGAAAAAGGACAAATCATCCAGAAAAAATGTCCCATGAAAAGGAGTAAATTGGCCTATTGGTATATCAAACCTCCAACAGGATAAAATTTCATATATCTTCCTATATGTTCTCTACAGACATATAATGCAAATGGTCTTTTTGTAGTCCCTGTCCAATGAAAAATTAAAGCTGACTTTGGAGTTGGAGAGTGGCTCTCTCCTCCTCTAAATCCAAACATGTTTATTAAAAGGAAAATCAAAAATCTCTGTGTTATGTCAGAAGAGCCACCTGATATGGGACAGAAAAAAAACAAATTTAGGGACTATTCTATTGCTACTAATGTCATGATCCTTTGGTTGTATTCTGACTCTTTTACACTTTTCTTAAGGTACAAATATTATCTCAAAATTTATATATATATGGTTTGAGTCTCTATCAGGTAACTAGGAATTAAGACTTTATAGTTACAGTTATAATTTTCCTTGTTACCAGACTTAGAAAAATTCACTAAAGAGGTGTAAAGTGTATAGATTTGAGAGAAATTAAAAGATAGTTTTGATAATGCAAGTTAGAATAGAAAGTGAATTAGATACAACCCTTTGGACTCACCAAGGTAGATAATGGAGTATTTTCTCTGAATTTGTTAAGTGTTAATGGACTAGACACTGTTAATGTATTTATTGCCTGTATATATTGTATATAGTTATTGTACTTATTGTATATTGTTTCTCTTATATTAGTTATAACCCTTTTTTTAAATTTTTAGACAAAAGGGGGAATTGTGATATTTTCTTTGTGCTCTAGCAAATAAAGCTTGCCTGAAGATCAAAGAGTGGAGCTAGCCCTTAGTCTGGAGGTCTGTATAGACAGACAAGAAGTACTATGGCTGGGCAGAGAGAGGAATGTAAGTGGGCAGAGATAGGAGCTCCCTCTTTTTGGTCTGAAGAGTTGTGGAGGTAAGAGGTGACTTTGGCTGCTCCTTTACCTCTCTGATCTTTCAGCATTTACCCCAATATCTGACTCTGGGACAGATTATTAAAACCAATTAGAATTCATGCTACACACTTAATACCCAGTCATTGATCATGACCCATCCAAAGTCCTCCCTCACATCTCCTGTAGGGGACAAGTGTCTGTCTCATCTGGTTCTTTACTGACTCATGAAACACTTCACACCCTGGGTCACCTACAGGACAGAGATCATGTTTTGTATACCTCTTTGATCCCCTAATCCAATGTGGTGTTGCCCAGATGGGCACCCTGAGTTGATCTTCAAGAAGCTATCTCTCATCTCAGGGACATTTTAACATATATGTAAAACCGAGAAAAATGAAAAAGGAAACAGGGAGGGATGAGCAGAGAGAAAGACGGTGCCATGGTGGGGGGAAAGAGGAGAGAGAGAGAGAGAGAGAGAGAGAGAGAGAGAGAGAGAGAGAGAGAGAGAGAGAGAAAGAGGAGAGGAAGAGAAGGATAGAATATGATGGAGAAAAAGAGATTGAGTATGAGTATATATACATGGGTGGGGCTGCATGGGGGAGCAACATAAAGAAAAAAAACCTTTAATACTCTACCACAGAAGACACCAGAACCCAGGGGAAGAAAGACCACTGGATATTGTCTGCCAAAGTATAGGTGAGGCATGGGCATGTTCCAGAGAGGCACGTACCGTATGAAGAAACGAGAGGGAGGAGACTGGGTTGCTGAAGAGCTAGCTGCACCTTGGAATTGTGATAGCATCTGGATGTGTGTAGAATTAAGGACGCTGTGTTTCCACAAATGGTTCCTTATCTTTAAAACTCATACTTCCCACATCCACTTGAAGTCACCGATACTAAGTGTCAGGTGAGGTAAAAAAAAAAAATGATCCTTCCCTAAGGATTGTGGGAGAGCAGGGAACTATGAGAAGGCAGCAAGGGCACCGTTTTAATGAGAACCTTTGCACTGTCCTCACATCCCTGCACGGACTTTGCTTACCAGCAACACTATAGTGTTGAGGTGTAGCATTTGAGGTTTTTTTTTTTTTTTTTAAAGATAGTTTATTAAACTGATTTTCCAAATGCATTTCACATTTTAAATGCTGGTGCAGTCCCTGGTTTGTTTTTCTTCCTTGGGGGATGGTTGGCTCTCTGCAGAAAGTCTTTTTAGATGACAAATAGAAGCCTCCAGGCTTGGATCTAGTTTAACAGTAATAGCGTATGTTTATCATGTGTCTCAGGCAAATTTAGGAATAAGGCAAATTTTTAAGAATATACCACCTCTTTATTTTCCTTTGCATTACTATGCAGGTTAGATATTTTAATATCTTTAGTTAATCCATTCAGAAAATAAAGTACAATTTCTATGGATTTCTATTCCATGAACAGAATGGGAAATGAAGCCCCTGGTCTTACCAGGTGGCAGGAGCTCCTCTATTCTCTAGGGATTAGGAGAGAAGAAGCCTGTTGGAAGCTGTGGGTGCTAAGTTGCCTTTGGCATCTAGGTTTGTCTCTTTGTATCTAGAATATAAGCACTGGGGAGGGAGCCTTGCAGAAGCTGAAGATTTCAAGATGTACTTGGCCCATGTTTGAATTTGTCTCTGACCATCACTGAAATGATTGGGTCTTTAGTTACGTACTCTGTTTAACAACCTAGGTACTCATAAACATCGAACAAAGTTCTCCATGACTCGGCAAATAATTAAAATACTGCACATGATACTAAGAAAAATGGTTAAAATAGTATTTAATTGTACATTGCTCCAACCCCAAATACATAGGGATACTCATTCATAGATTTGTATTGACTCCTTGTGCTGGTGAAAAGTAGTGTTTGAAAAAAGGAGAATGAGGGGGTCATGGGGGGGTTTTAAAATTTTCCTGCAGGTATTTCAACCACATTGGGGTTTCTTGGCAGTAGCCTCTAATACATTTAGAAGATTAAAAATAAGCAAAAAAGAAGGAAAAGAAATGAATGTTGTATAAAGTAAAAATGAAAGATTTTTGTTAGTGTCTTAAGCAAAACACCTTCCCAAATCAAAAATAGCTAAGTATTTCCTGTGTGCTGTCCCAGGCTTTCCCATAATATTCATCAACTCTTCTGTCCCTAGATTGCACAGCAGTATTTATCATGTTATTGCCACTTTCAGTATTAACACCACAGAATCTTTCTTACCTAACACGGATCAAACTGCACGCTATTTGGGATCAATGAGTTTGCTCTGTGAAGTTTGCCGGTTACTCCATCAGTACACTGCCATTTAGTCATTCTATTAATAGAAATTGTTCTATTGATGGAGAGTTCACTGCACATCCAACACGCTTGTATATTTCTCCATGATGGGCAGAAGAAGTGAAAAAGATGAATGACACCCTTCAGGAATGTGGGGTATTTAGAATGCAAGCCAGGGGCTCCAGTTTGGGAATTACCACAATGGGCTGGAACAGAGCCAGGCCAGACTCCGTTGAGCAACTACTGCAATCATGAATAAGAGAAGAACAGGATTTTTTTCTTTTCTCTCTCTTTTTTTTTTTAATTGGAGGAAATGGGACTTTTATTATACTGTGGGTTTGTAATGTAGGATTCTTGTGGCCGTAACATGTCAAGTCACATTTTTTGAGTTTTCAAGACTTCCTGTTTTACAGTTTGCCTCATTGTGATACCAAGAAACAAGTAAACATGTCTCAAGCTAGGTGCAAACCTTGTCTATAGTTGCACTCTTCCGTAGAGTTTTTTTTCTTTATTTTCTTTATTTTTAGCATGCAAAACTGCATTTCACTGTGTGTGTGTGTGTGTGTGTGTGTGTGTGTGTGTGTGTGTGTGTGT